>CM059441.1:49278722-49367425 GCA_030390025.1 Squalus acanthias | reverse complement strand
GACGGTGGGGGGGAGGGGCGGTGGGTGGGAGGCGGTGGGGGGGAGGGACGCTGGGGGGAGGGGCGGTGGGGGGGAGACGGTGGGGGGGAGATGGTGGGGGGAGGGGGAGGGGGAGACGGTGGGGGGAGGGGCAGTGGGTGGGAGACGGTGGGGTGGAGGGGTGGTGGGGTGGGAGACGGTGGGGGGGAGACGGTGGGGGGGGAGACGGTGGGGGAGGGGGAGGGGGGACGGTGGGGGGGGAGACGGTGGGGGAGGGGGAGGGGAGGACGGTGGGGGGAGGGATGGTGGGGGAGATGGGGGGGAGACGGTGGGGGCAGGGACGGTGGGGGGGAGACGGTGGGGGGGGAGACGGTGAGGGAGGGGGAGGGGGGACGGTGGGGGGAGGAGCGGTGGGGGGGGGCGGTGGGGGGAGGGGCAGTGGGGGGCGGTGGGGGAGGGGATGGTGGGGGAGGGGCGGTGGGGGAGGGGACAGTGGGGGGAGGGGCGGTGGTGGGGGGGGCGGTGGGGGGAGGGGCAGTGGGGGGACGGTGTGGGGGCGCGGTGGGGGAGGGCACGGTGGGGGGAGGGGCGGTGGCGGAGGGGTGATGGGGGGGCGGTGGGGGAGGGGACGGTGGGGAGGGCAGACGGTGGGGAGGGGGAGGGGGGATGGTGTGTGGGAGGAGATGGTGGGGGGAGGGGCGGTGGGGGTGGGCGGTGGGGGGAGGAGAGGTGGGGGGGCGGTGGGGGAGGGGCAGTGGGGGGGGGCGGTGGGGGGAGGGGCGGTGGTGGGGGGGCGGTGGGGGGAGGGGCAGTGGGGGGGAGAGTGGGGGGAGGGGCGGTGGTGGGGGGGACGGTGGGGGGAGGGGCAGTGGGGGGGACGGTGTGGGGGGAGGGGCGGGTGGCGGAGGGGTGATGGGGGGACGGTGGGGGAGGGGACGGTGGGGAGGGCAGACGGTGGGGAGGGGGAGGGGGGACGGTGTGTGGGAGGGGATGGTGGGGGGAGGGGCGGTGGGGGTGGGCGGTGGGGGGAGGAGCGGTGGGAGGGGACGGTGGGGGGAGGGGCAGTGGGGGGGGGCGGTGGGGGAGGGGACGGTGGGAGGGGCGGTGGGGGGGCGTTGGGGGGAGAGGCGGTGGGGGGGTGGTGGGGGGAGGGGCAGTGGGGGGGACGGTGGGGGGAGGGGCGGTGGGGGTGTGCGGTGGGGGAGGGGACGGTGGGGGAGACGGTGGGGGGGTGGGGGGGGGATGGGCGGTGGGGGGAGGGACGGTGTGGGGGAGGGACGGTGGGGGCGGGGCGGTGGGGGGAGGGATGGTGTGGGGGAGGGGCCGGTGGGGGGAGGGGGAGGGGCGGTGGGGGGGGACGGTGGGGGGGGGGGCGGCGGTGGGGGAGGGGACGGTGGGGGGAGGGGCAGTGGTGGGAGGGGGGACTGGACTCAGCCAGTTTCAGCACCTTCAGGAGAAGAGAGGCGACGGCTGAAAATAAAAGGCATCTGCGACAGCATTTTGTTTGTTGGTCAGATTTCGCGGCTTTGAGTCTGGTGCCTGTCCGCGTGCGGTCCCTTTAATGCTGTGTCTCCTCTAAAGGCTTACTGTGGATTCTCACGCCGTGTGATACCAGCTAGTCAGCATTCCGCTGTCGCCACGGGCAACTGGGGCTGTGGAGCTTACAAAGGAGATGTAAAGCTTAAAGGTTGGTTGATTGTTAAACTACCGTTAGTAAAATGACCTCCTCAAGTGGAGTACAGACCATCTGAAGCCACTGTGGGCCAGAAATTCATTATAGCTAACTTTGGAAAAGTTTGAGATTTAGCGCCAGGTGCACACAAAATTCATCGTCATCGCTCAGAGAACGGATGGGAGCGCTAAATCGAGTGTTAACGGCTTAGCTCAGTGGCGTTACACTCAAAACGCTGACCAATATCAGGTGCAGTCTAATCGAAAGTCATCATTGCCACAGGCTCTTTCCAGTTCTTAGAGGGGAGGTTCATTGATGCTGCAGAACCTCATTCTCAGCATTGCTGCCTGTAAACCTGTGTCAGCGAGCAGGAGCAGGCCAAGTCCAAGGAGCCGGACGACTCAACCAGCTGTACTCATGGGAGATCCATGCCCCAGGGAGAGAGCCCCCGCAGATTCTGTGATGAAGCATTGGAGGCCTTGGTCTTCGCTGTGGAGAGACGGAGGGCGGTGCTGTGCCCAGCAAGTGGCAGGAGGTCCTCGCCGCAAGTCTTCCGCACCATGTGGAGGGAGGTTGCCCAGCAGGTCTCGGGCAGCGCTGTGGTGCCCAGGACCCACACACAGTGCAGGAAAAAATTTAACAACCTCACTCAGGTGGTCAGGGTGAGTCAATGCTTCAACAAATGTTACATACCACCATCTGAACCTCAGTCTTCACACACTGCCCAAAGCACCACACCCTCAGCACTCATCCACCAACAATCTCTACCTACCAACACTCACACCCACGTCTCACATCTTGCAAACAATGACAGCTATTCAACTATGGCAGGCACATCTCCCAAACACATTGCTCAGCACTCACTCACACACTTTCCTTTCTCTTGCAGGCCAAGGTCGCTCACAACAGGAGGGAGCAGGAGCGCACAGGCGGGGGACAACCTGACACCCAACCACTGTCTGAGCTGGAGGAAAGAGTGCTGCAGATTATTGGGCGCCAGGTGGTGGGCGCCGTGGCCACCGGCGACGTTGACCCTCTTAGGGACAACAACGCTATGTTCATCCCGACTCCTCCTTCTCACATCCCACTTCCCCCTCACCCCACAAGCCTTTCCCACTTTCCAGCTAATCTTGCTGTATGCATGCCTTTCTCCCTTCCTGTTCCCCTCCCCTCACCTTAGCCCGACTCTGTGCCTTTATTCTTTCAGATAATGAGCAAGCAGCTGAGCATCCTGTCCCTAAGGGTACCATAGAGAACGAGGCGGGACTGCATGTCTCACCCACGGGCACCAGCTCAGATACTGACACTACGCATGCTTTAGAGGCTATTATAGTAGTGGGATCTGCACAGGGTGAGGCACCGGGGATGAGTGGGCTGCAGCAAGGCCAGGGGGAAAGGGTAGCTCGGGAGTCAGCTCCCCGGAGGGCGGGTTCGTGCATGAGTTCTGCTGCACAGGACTCGGATGAGGACCTTGATGGGGAGCCCTTTAGAAGAAAGGTGATGGGCATGCACACGGAGATGATAGGTGCAATGGCAAGGGTGCCCGAGAGCCTCTCGGCAATGGTAAGGAGCGTGGAGGAGTCCGCCTCCAACATTGCACAGAGCTCTACGCACACCATGGAGCCCATCATTTGCAGTCTGCAAAGGATAGTGGACTCCCAGAGAGACCGTGGTGACCCAGACCTCATGCCTCGTGTGATGGGCAATGTCGCAGCTTCCATTGCAGCACAGGCGGAAGCTATGCAACGTCTTAGTGCTGCAATGCAGTCTATGCTTGGTGCCATCGATTCTCAGACTGCTCTCACGCAGTCTCAGCTTGATGCCACGCAAGCTCTGACTGCTGCCATCGTGGCTGGGTCGACCACCGTCCACCGGGGCTTTCACAGTGTCGCAGCAGGCCAGCAATCTGCTCCAGCAGATTGGCAGTGATGCTGAGGTGCTGCCTCGGGGGAGTGGCAGTGGGTCAGTGGAGCAGGAAGTTGCTGTCCTCTCTCAGGATGACAGCATTCCTGCTCCCACCACTGGCACTCCGCCATTGCCCTTGTCGCTGCCTGTCATCCAGCCAGCCCAGACTGCTGCCGCCAATGCTGAGGTGGTGCAGTCTACAGCCGGGCCTTCCAGGCCCAGAGCTGGTCGAGTGCGTCTCGCAAGGCCATCTGAAGTCTCCCGCATGGACACTCAGCAGCCCTCCACCCGCCGTGCTGCAGCCACTGGGCCAACATTTGGTAGGAGCACTAGGGTAGGCAAAGGCACTGTAACGAGGGGCACGAAAGGATTGCACGAGGGTGAATAGTTAATATTGTTGTTGGAAATATGTGTTCACTGATTATTATTAATTGGCTTTGGATGATTTTGTGGTGTTGCTCATTTCAGCTTTGCGCTGTGATGTGGCCTGTAACAGGGATGGAATGATGGGGATGTGGTGAGCAACGGGGATCTGGGGTTTAATTTATTGGAACTGCAGCCTGATGAGGCGGTCACGGACCACCCTTCCAGAAGGCAGATTGAGTGTCTGCCTCCTCCCTCACTCCTGCTCCTCCTCCTCCTCCTCTTTCTCTTCCTCCTCGTCCTCCTCCTCCTCTCTCTCTTCCTCTTCCCGAGGTGGTTTCGCAGTCCCTGGTGGCAACAGCTGAGCCCTCATGATGGCCAAGTTGTGGAGCATGCAGCAGACCACAACGAAATGGGACACCAGCTCAGCCGAGTACTGAAGGGCTCCTCCCGAGCGGTCAAGGCAGTGGAACCGTTGCTTGAGCACCCCGATAGTCTGCTCGATGATGTTCCTGGTGGCAGTATGGCTCTCAGTATATGGGTGCTGAGCAGGAGTGTTGGGGTTGCGGAGGGGAGTCATGAGCCAGGTGGAGACCAGATAGCCCTGGTCTCCAACCAGCCAGCCGCGAACTTGATGTGGTGGCTAGAAGAGTGCTGGCACACCGGACTGGCGCAGGATGAAGGCATCGTGGCTGCTGCCAGGATAGCGGGCATTCACGTTGAGGAATCGCTGTCTGTGGTCGCACACCAACTGCACATTAAGTGAGTGGTAGTCTTTGCAGTTATGGAGACCTCAGTATTGTTATGTGGTGCCCACAAAGCCATGTGGGTGCAGTCAATGGCGCCCTGCACCATGGGGAAGCCCACTATCCTGGCAAAGCCACATGCACGTTTGTCCTGCTTCTCTCTGGTGATGGGGAAGGAAATGTAGTCCCTTCTCCTACTGTAGAGTGACTCTGTGACCTCCCGGATGCAGCGATGAATGGCGAACTGGGAGATATTCACTATATCTCCTGTTGCAGACTGGAAGGAACCGCTGGTGAAGAAATTGAGGGCGACGGTGACCTTGACTGCCGCTGAGAGAGCCATGGTCGACCTGATCTGGTTGCAGGAGGTGGCCACATCCTTGCTGAAGCGGAGCCTTCTAATGCAATGCTCCTCGCTTAATTGGAGGTAGGAGAAGTGCTCTCGGAATACCCTCGGAGGGTAAGGCCTCCTGTTGAGAGCCCTGATGGCCCTCCTCCTCCCTCTGGCCACATCTTGCAATCTTTCTCGCTTCCTCCGCTCCCTCCGCAGTAGATCCTGGAGGGTGAGGTTGACTGCCAGTACAGCCCCCGTTAATGTAACGATGTGTAGCACTTTGAAATTTTGTCAGAATAAATGTAACTAATTTTTAGTAGCCACAACACTCCTGATACTAAACAACCTTTAAATGTCTGAATTAAACTCTTGCACAATCACAAACTGAAACAGCACTAACCTGACAGCTGCGACTGATCCCTTTAAATAGCGCCCCTGGAGCCGACATCCGCCTGCTTCATGCCGCCTCCCATAGTCAATGTCGGGCGAGTCGCTAAGGCAGGGGGTGATGATTAATTTGGCAGATCGGGCGTCCAGTGAGTGTTGCCCACTCACTGACGTAACGATTTGCCTGCTGCTGAAGTCCCTGGCGCTAATCGTAGCTGCGGTGCTACGGGGGTGGGGGGCCGAATTTTGCGTGTGCCTCGCCGTGGCGCTACTGCCTCAGTGCCCCGTTAGCGCCCCCACCAGGCGCTAAGCTACCGAATTTCTCCCCCTGTGAGTTTTACAAGTTGGGTAAATACTGCAGTTGTAGTACCAGCACGCTGCTGCTGGTGGAGCTGCCGAGTCAGTGGAAGGTGCTGGTCTCAGCACTGCCACCTGGAGGAAGTGGGTGGCATTGGAGCCCAGGAAGAGAAGAGAGACTTGCATTTCTATAGCGCCTTTCACGACCACCAGACGTCCCAAAGCACATCACAGCCAATGAAGTATTTTTTGGAGTGTAGTCACTGTTGTAATGTGGGAAACGCAGCAGCCAATTTGTGCACAGCAAGCTCCCACAAACAGCACTGTGATAATGACCAGAGAAGCTGCAAATCTTCTGCTGTGTCCTGAATGGAAAATAAAAATCCACCAGAGACAAAGACCCAGGTACTTCCATCCTTGGGAACACTTCTCGAAACACCCATTTATATAGCGCCTTTAACATAAAATGGCCCAAGTCTGTTCACATGTACACAGTGAAAGATCGCTCGCACTGGCAAACAAACAGGGAATAAGAGGGCGTCGGCTCCAGGATTAGAAGAATTGTTGATCATGCAGAGGGTTATTTGAACCTGGAACATTTTACCACGCGTGGCTGCTGAAGCAGGGCCCCACACATCATTTAAACCGGAATTGGATTCAGTATTTGAAAAGGAAGACTGTAAAGGTATAGAGGAAAGGCAGGATTAGAGTAGAAGGCTGCAGTTGCAGATCTGGCACCAGCACAGACCTGATGTGCCTCACGGCCTCCTTCTGTGCTGTAATTATTATGACTCTGAAATCATGATTTCTTTCCACAGCTCTCCTTCAGATAATGGCAGCTGCTCAGGCACAGAGGGACGTGGTGTACTTTACTTTTGGGGACAGGGCCTTGATGAGAAGCATATATGAAATGCATCAGTTTTTGCAAAGGAAAGATGTCACAGTGGGTAAGTACCAACCGAACTCGAAGATGGATCATGTTCTGTGTGAGCTCAGAGACAGCAGCGGCTTCTGGTATTTATGGTCGACGTCATTGGATAGTGATCAGGAACAGGAGCCACGGCTGCTCAAACGTTAGGTCAATGTGTAGTTGTCAATGCTTTTGTGACGGTTTTAACTGTCGAGAACATGAAAGAGCAGGAGTACAGAGCCCATCAATAAAGCCATCCAGTGGCATCACTCGGGGATCGATGAGGAATACCTGCACCACCCGTTTACTGAGACCTTTAGCACTTATGTGAAGGAGAGCTGCTGCAATGGCTCAGTTGAAAATGAATCTCCCAAAGTGAGACTGGGGTTTGGAGGAGGATCCCAGGTTCCATTCCTGCTTCGTGCTTTGTTAGCAGATTTAAACCAGGGCGTTGGTGAGTTGCTAGAATTCACATCATCGTTCTTTTCGGGTGTGGGGGAATGGGCCAAAATCAGCCCAGCTCCTGGTCTTGATTAGTATATATTTGCTGGTAAGTAGTTGTGTGCGTGTGTTTGTGTGTTCATGAGTTCGTGTGTGTCAGTATGCGTGTGTTAGTGTGTGTGTGCGTGTGTTAGTGTGTGTGTGCTTGTGTTAGTGTGTGTGCTTGTGTTAGTGTGTGTTAGTGTGTGTGTGCGTGTGTTAGTGTGTGTGTGCTTGTGTTAGTGTGTGTGCTTGTGTTAGTGTGTGTTAGTGTGTGTGTGTTAGTGTTAGTGTGTGTGCGTGTGTGTTAGTGTGGGTGCGTGTGTTAGTGTGTGTGCGCTTGTGTTAGTGTGTGTGCGCGTGTGTGTGTGCTTGTGTTAGTGTGTGTGTTAGTGTGTGTGTGCTTGTGTTAGTGTGTGTGTGCTTGTGTTAGTGTGTGTGCGCTTGTGTTAGTGTGTGTGCGCTTGTGTTAGTGTGTGTGCGCTTGTGTTAGTGTGTGTGTGCTTGTGTTAGTGTCTGTGTGCTTGTGTTAGTGTGTGTGCTTGTGTTAGTGTGTGTGTGTGTGTTAGTGTGTGTGCGCGTGTGTTAGTGTGTGTGCGCGTGTGTTAGTGTGTGTGCTTGTGTTAGTGTGTGTGCGCGTGTGTTAGTGTGCGTGTGTGTTAGGGTGTGTGTGTGTGTGTTAGTGTGTGTGCTTGTGTTAGTGTGTGTGTGCTTGTGTTAGTGTGTGTGTGCTTGTGTTAGTGTGTGTGTACTTGTGTTAGTGTGTGTGTGCTTGTGTTAGTGTGTGTTTGCTTGTGTTAGTGTGTGTGCTTGTGTTAGTATGTGTGTGCTTGTGTTAGTGTGTGTGCACATGTGTTAGTGTGTGTGTGCTTGTGTTAGTGTGTGTGCTTGTGTTATTGTGCGTGTGTGTGTTAGTGTGTGTGCGTGTGTTAGTGTGTGTGTGCTTGTGTTAGTGTGTGTGTGCGTGTGTGTGTGCTTGTGTTAGTGTGTGTGTGCTTGTGTTAGTGTGTGTGTGCTTGTGTTAGTGTGTGTGTGTGTTAGTGTGTGTGTGCTTGTGTTAGTGTGTGTGTGTTAGTGTGTGTGTGCTTGTGTTAGTGTGTCTGTGCGCGTGTGTTAGTGTGCGTGTGTGTGTGTTAGTGTGTGTGTGTGTTAGTGTGTGTGTGCTTGTGTTAGTGTGTGTGTGTGTTAGTGTGTGTGTGCTTGTGTTAGTGTGTGTGTGTTAGTGTGTGTGTGCTTGTGTTAGTGTGTCTGTGCGCGTGTGTTAGTGTGCGTGTGTGTGTGTTAGTGTGTCTGTGCTTGTGTTAGTGTGTGTGTGCTTGTGTTAGTGTGTGTGTGCTTGTGTGTGCGTGCATGCGAGTGTGTTAGTGTGTGTGCGCTTGTGTTAGTGTGTGTGTGCTTGTGTTAGTGTGTGTGTGCTTGTGTTAGTGTCTGTGTGCTTGTGTTAGTGTGTGTGTGCTTGTGTTAGTGTGTGTGTGTGTGTTAGTGTGTGTGCGCGTGTGTTAGTGTGTGTGCGCGTGTGTTAGTGTGTGTGCTTGTGTTAGTGTGTGTGCGCGTGTGTTAGTGTGCGTGTGTGTTAGTGTGTGTGTGTGTGTTAGTGTGTGTGCTTGTGTTAGTGTGTGTGTGCTTGTGTTAGTGTGTGTGTGCTTGTGTTAGTGTGTGTGTACTTGTGTTAGTGTGTGTGTGCTTGTGTTAGTGTGTGTTTGCTTGTGTTAGTGTGTGTTCTTGTGTTAGTATGTGTGTGCTTGTGTTAGTGTGTGTGCACATGTGTTAGTGTGTGTGTGCTTGTGTTATTGTGCGTGTGTGTGTTAGTGTGTGTGCGTGTGTTAGTGTGTGTGTGCTTGTGTTAGTGTGTGTGTGCGTGTGTTAGTGTGTGTGTGCTTGTGTTAGTGTGTGTGTGCTTGTGTTAGTGTGTGTGTGTGTGTGTGTGTGTGTGTCAGTGTGTGTGTGCTTGTGTTAGTGTGTGTGTGTTAGTGTGTCTGTGCTTGTGTTAGTGTGTCTGTGCGCGTGTGTTAGTGTGCGTGTGTGTGTGTTAGTGTGTCTGTGCTTGTGTTAGTGTGTGTGTGCATGTGTTAGTGTGTGTGCTTGTGTTAGTGTGTGTGTGCTTGTGTTAGTGTGTGTGTGCTTGTGTTAGTGTGTGTGCTTGTGTTAGTGTGTGTGTGCTTGTGTTAGTGTGTGTGTGCTTGTGTTAGTGTGTGTGTGCATGTGTTAGTGTGTGTGCTTGTGTTAGTGTGTGTGTGCTTGTGTTAGTGTGTGTGTGCTTGTGTTAGTGTGTGTGCTTGTGTTAGTGTGTCTGTGCTTGTGTTAGTGTGTGTGTGCATGTGTTAGTGTGTGTGCTTGTGTTAGTGTGTGTGTGCTTGTGTTAGTGTGTGTGCTTGTGTTAGTGTGTGTGTGCTTGTGTTAGTGTGTGTGTGCTTGTGTTAGTGTGTGTGCTTGTGTTAGTGTGTGTGTGCTTCTGTTAGTGTGTGTGTGCTTGTGTTAGTGTGCGTGTGTGTGTGTTAGTGTGTGTGCGTGTGTTAGTGTGTGTGTGCTTGTGTTAGTGTGTGTGTGCTTGTGTTAGTGTGCGTGTGTGTGTGTTAGTGTGTGTGCGTGTGTTAGTGTGTGTGCTTGTTTTAGTGTGTGTGTGCTTGTGTTAGTGTGTGTGCTTGTGTTAGTGTGTGTGTGCTTGTGTTAGTATGTGCTTGTGTTAGTGTGTGTGTGCTTGTGTTAGTGTGTTTGCTTGTGTTAGTGTGTGTGTGCTTGTGTTAGTGTGTGTGTGCTTGTGTTAGTATGTGCTTGTGTTAGTGTGTGTGTGCTTGTGTTAGTGTGTTTGCTTGTGTTAGTGTGTGTGTGCTTGTGTTAGTGTGTGTGCGCTTGTGTTAGTGTGTGTGCGCGTGTGTTAGTGTGTGTGCGCGTGTGTTAGTGTGTGTGTCCTTGTGTTAGTGTGTGTGTGCTTGTGTTAGTGTGTGTGTGCTTGTGTTAGTGTGTGTGTGTGTTAGTGTGTGTGTGCTTGCGTTAGTGTGTGTGTGTTAGTGTGTGTGTGTTAGTGTGTTTGTGCTTGTGTTAGTGTGTGTGTGCATGTGTGTTAGTGTGTGTGTGCTTGTGTTAGTATGTGTGCTTGTGTTAGTGTGTGTGCTTGTGTTAGTGTGTTTGCATGTGTGTGTGTGTGTGTGCTTGTGTTAGTGTATGTGTGCCTGTGTTAGTGTGTGTGCATGTGTGTTAGTGTGTGTGTGCTTGTGTTAGTGTGTGTGTGCTTGTGTTAGTGTGTGTGTGCATGTGTTAGTATGTGTGCGCATGTGCTAGTGTGTGTGCGCTTGTGTTAGTGTGTGTGTGTGCTGGTGTTAGTGTGTGTGTGCTTGTGTTAGTGTGTGCGTTTGTGTTAGTGTGTGTGCGCGTGTGTTAGTGTGTGTGCGTGTGTTAGTGTGTGTGCGCTTGTGTTAGTGTGTGTGCGCGTGTGTTAGTGTGTGTGCTTGTGTTAGTGTGTGTGTGCTTGTGTTAATGAGTGTGTGCTTGTGTTAGTGTGTGTGCTTGTGTTAGTGTGTGTATGCTTGTGTTACTGTGTGTGTGCGTGTGTTAGTGTGTGTGTGCTTGTGTTAGTGTGTGTGTGCTTCTGTTAGTGTGTGTGAGCTTGTGTTAGTATGTGTGCTTGTGTTAGTGTGTGTGTGCGTGTTAGTGTGTGTGTGCTTGTGTTAGTGTGCGTGTGTGTGTGTTAGTGTGTGTGCGTGTGTTAGTGTGTGTGTGCTTGTTTTAGTGTGTGTGTGCTTGTGTTAGTGTGTGTGCTTGTGTTAGTGTGTGTGTGCTTGTGTTAGTGTGTGTGTGCTTGTGTTAGTGTGTGTGTGCTTGTGTTAGTATGTGCTTGTGTTAGTGTGTGTGTGCTTGTGTTAGTGTGTTTGCTTGTGTTAGTGTGTGTGTGCTTGTGTTAGTGTGTGTGCGCTTGTGTTAGTGTGTGTGCGCGTGTGTTAGTGTGTGTGCGCGTGTGTTAGTGTGTGTGCGCGTGTGTTAGTGTGTGTGTGCTTGTGTTAGTGTGTGTGTGCTTGTGTTAGTGTGTGTGTGCTTGTGTTAGTGTGTGTGTGTGTTAGTGTGTGTGTGCTTGCGTTAGTGTGTGTGTGCATGTGTTAGTATGTGTGCGCGTGTGCTAGTGTGTGTGCGCTTGTGTTAGTGTGTGTGTGTGCTGGTGTTAGTGTGTGTGTGCTTGTGTTAGTGTGTGTGCGTTTGTGTTAGTGTGTGTGCGCGTTTGTTAGTGTGTGTGCGTGTGTTAGTGTGTGTGCGCTTGTGTTAGTGTGTGTGCGCGTGTGTTAGTGTGTGTGCTTGTGTTAGTGTGTGTGTGCTTGTGTTAGTGTGTGTGTGCTTGTGTTAGTGTGTGTGCTTGTGTGTGTGCTTGTGTTAGTGTGTGTGTGCTTGTGTTAGTGTGTGTGTGCTAGTGTTAGTGTGTGTGTGCTTGTGAGATAGTGTGTGTGCGTGTGTGTGCGCGTGTTCGTGTGTGTGTGCGTGTGTTTGTGTGTGAGCTTGTGTTAGTGTGTTTGTGCTTGTGTTAGTGTGTGTGTGCTTGTGTTAGTGTGTGTGTGCTTGTGTGTTAGTGTGTGTGCGTGTGTGTGCGCGTGTTAGTGTGTGTGCTTGTGTTAGTGTGTGTGTGCGTGTGTTAGTGTGTGTGCTTGTGTTAGTGTGTGTGTGCTTGTGTTAGTGTATATGTGTTGTGTTAGTGTGTGTGTGCTTGTGTTAGTGTGTGTGCTTCTGTCAGTGTGTGTGTGCATTTGTTAGTGTGTGTGTGCTTGTGTTAGTGTGTGTGTGCTTGTGTTAGTGTGTGTGTGCTTGTGTTAGTGTGTGTGTGCTTGTGTTAGTCTGTGTGTGCTTGTGTTAGTGTGCGTGTGTGTGTGTTAGTGTGTGTATGCTTGTGTTAGTGTGTGTATGCTTGTGTTAGTGTGTGTGTGCGTGTGTTAGTGTGTGTGTGCTTGTGTTAGTGTGGGTGTGCTTGCGTTAGTGTGTGCATGCTTGTGTTAGTATGTGTGCTTGTGTTAGTGTGTGTGTGCTTGTGTTAGTGTGTGTGTGCTTGTGTTAGTTTGTGTGTGTGTGTGTTAGTGTGTGTGCGTGTGTTAGTGTGTGTGTGCTTGTGTTAGTGTGTGTGTGCTTGTGTTAGTATGTGTGCTTGTGTTAGTGTGTTTGTGCTTGTGTTAGTGTGCGTGCTTGTGTTAGTGTGTGTTTGCTTGTGTTAGTGTGTGTGCGCTTGTGTTAGTTTGTGTACGCGTGTGTTAGTGTGTGCGCGTGTGTTAGTGTGTGTGTGCTTGTGTTAGTGTGTGTGTGCTTGTGTTAGTGTGTGTGTGCTTGTGTTAGTGTGTGTGTGTGTGTTAGTGTGTGTGTGCTTGTGTTAGTGTGTGTGTGTGTGCTTGTGTTAGTGTGTGTGTGTTTGTGTTAGTGTGTGTGCGCGTGTGTTAGTGTGTGTGCGCATGTGTTAGTGTGTGTGTGCTTGTGTTAGTGTGTGTGTGCTTGTGTTAGTGTGTGTGTGCTTGTGTTAGTGTGTGTGTGTGTTAGTGTGTGTGTGCTTGTGTTAGTGTGTGTGTGCTTGTGTTAGTGTGTGTGTGCTTGTGTTAGTGTGTGTGTGCTTGCGTTAGTGTGTGTGTGTTAGTGTGTGTGTGCTTGTTTTAGTGTGTGTGTGCGTGTGTTAGTGTGTGTGTGCTTGTGTTAGTGTATGTGTGCTTGTGTTAGTGTGTGTGCATGTGTGTTAGTATGTGTGTGCTTGTGTTAGTATGTGTGCTTGTGTTAGTGTGTGTGCTTGTGTTAGTGTGTTTGCGTGTGTGTGTGTGTGTGTGCTTGTGTTAGTGTATGTGTGCTTGTGTTAGTGTGTGTGCATGTGTGTTAGTGTGTGTGTGCTTGTGTTAGTGTGTGTGTGCTTGTGTTAGTGTGTGTGTGCATGTGTTAGTGTGTGTGCGCGTGTGCTAGTGTGTGTGCGCTTGTGAAAGTGTGTGTGTGTGCTTGTGTTAGTGTGTGTGTGCTTGTGTTAGTGTGTGTGCTTTTGTGTTAGTGTGTGTGCGCGTGTGTTAGTGTGTGTGCGTGTGTTAGTGTGTGTGCGCTTGTGTTAGTGTGTGTGCTTGTGTTAGTGTGTGTGTGCTTGTGTTAGTGTGCGTGTGTGTGTTAGTGTGTGTGCGTGTGTTAGTGTGTGTGCTTGTGTTAGTGTGTGTGTGCTTGTGTTAGTGTGTGTGCTTGTGTTAGTGTGTGTGTGCTTGTGTTAGTGTGTGTGTGCTTGTGTTAGTGTGTGCTTGTGTTAGTGTGTGTGTGCTTGTGTTAGTGTGTTTGCTTGTGTTAGTGTGTGTGTGCTTGTGTTAGTGTGTGTGCGCTTGTGTTAGTGTGTGTGCGCGTGTGTTAGTGTGAGTGCGCGTGTGTTAGTGTGTGTGTGCTTGTGTTAGTGTGTGTGCTTGTGTTAGTGTGTGTGTGCTTGTGTTAGTGTGTGTGTGTGTTAGTGTGTGTGTGCTTGCGTTAGTGTGTGTGTGTTAGTGTGTGTGTGCTTGTATTATTGTGTGTGTGCATGTGTGTTAGTGTGTGTGTGCTTGTGTTAGTATGTGTGCTTGTGTTAGTGTGTGTGCTTGTGTTAGTGTGTTTGCGTGTGTGTGTGTGTGTGTGCTTGTGTTAGTGTATGTGTGCCTGTGTTAGTGTGTGTGCATGTGTGTTAGTGTGTGTGTGCTTGTGTTAGTGTGTGTGTGCATGTGTTAGTATGTGTGCGCGTGTGCTAGTGTGTGTGCGCTTGTGTTAGTGTGTGTGTGTGCTGGTGTTAGTGTGTGTGTGCTTGTGTAAGTGTGTGTGCGTTTGTGTTAGTGTGTGTGTGCGTGTTTTAGTGTGTGTGCGTGTGTTAGTGTGTGTGCGCTTGTGTTAGTGTGTGTGCGCGTGTGTTAGTGTGTGTGCTTGTGTTAGTGTGTGTGTGCTTGTGTTAGTGTGTGTGTGCTTGTGTTAGTGTGTGTGTGTATGTGTTAGTGTGTGTGTGCTTGTGTTAATGAGTGTGTGCTTGTGTTAGTGTGTGTGCTTGTGTTAGTGTGTGTGTGCTTGTGTTACTGTGTGTGTGCGTGTGTTAGTGTGTGTGTGCTTGTGTTAGTGTGTGTGTGTTTCTGTTAGTGTGTGTGAGCTTGTGTTAGTATGTGTGCTTGTGTTAGTGTGTGTGTGCGTGTTAGTGTGTGTGTGCTTGTGTTAGTGTGCGTGTGTGTGTGTTAGTGTGTTTGCGTGTGTTAGTGTGTGTGTGCTTGTGTTAGTGTGTGTGTGCTTGTGTTAGTGTGCGTGTGTGTGTGTTAGTGTGTGTGCGTGTGTTAATGTGTGCTTGTGTTAGTTGTGTGTGCTTGTGTTAGTGTGTGTGTGCTTGTGTTAGTGTGTGTGTGCTTGTGTTAGTGTGTGTGTGCTTGTGTTAGTGTGTGTGCTTGTGTTAGTGTGTGTGTGCTTGTGTTAGTGTGTGTGTGCTTGTGTTAGTGTGTGTGTGCTTGTGTTAGTGTGTGTGCGCGTGTGTTAGTGTGTGTGCGCGTGTGTTAGTGTGTGTGTGCTTGTGTTAGTGTGTGTGTGCTTGTGTTAGTGTGTGTGTGGTTGTGTTAGTGTGTGTGTGCTTGTGTTAGTGTGTGTGTGTGTTAGTGTGTGTGTGCTTGCGTTAGTGTGTGTGTTTGCTTGTGTTAGTGTGTGTGTGCATGTGTGTTAGTGTGTGTGTGCTTGTGTTAGTGTGTGTGCTTGTGTTAGTGTGTGTGCTTGTGTTAGTGTGTTTGCGTGTGTGTGTGTGTGTGTGCTTGTGTTAGTGTGTGTGTGCTTGTGTTAGTGTGTGTGTGCATGTGTTAGTATGTGTGCGCGTGTGCTAGTGTGTGTGCGCTTGTGTTAGTGTGTGTGTGCTGGTGTTAGTGTGTGTGTGCTTGTGTTAGTGTGTGTGCGTTTGTGTTAGTGTGTGTGCGCGTGTGTTAGTGTGTGTGCGTGTGTTAGTGTGTGTGCGCTTGTGTTAGTGTGTGTGCGCGTGTGTTAGTGTGAGTGCTTGTGTTAGTGTGTGTGTGCTTGTGTTAGTGTGTGTGTGCTTGTGTTAGTGTGTGTGTGTGTGTGTTAGTGTGTGTGTGCTTGTGTTAATGAGTGTGTGCTTGTGTTAGTGTGTGTGCTTGTGTTAGTGTGTGTATGCTTGTGTTACTGTGTGTGTGCGGGTGTTAGTGTGTGTGTGCTTGTCTTAGTGTGTGTGTGCTTCTGTTAGTGTGTGTGAGCTTGTGTTAGTATGTGTGCTTGTGTTAGTGTGTGTGTGCGTGTTAGTGTGTGTGTGCTTGTGTTAGTGTGCGTGTGTGTGTGTTAGTGTGTGTGCGTGTGTTAGTGTGTGTGTGCTTGTGTTAGTGTGTGTGTGCTTGTGTTAGTGTGTGTGCTTGTGTTAGTGTGTGTGTGCTTGTGTTAGTGTGTGTGTGCTTGTGTTAGTGTGTGTGTGCTTGTGTTAGTATGTGCTTGTGTTAGTGTGTGTGTGCTTGTGTTAGTGTGTTTGCTTGTGTTAGTGTGTGTGTGCTTGTGTTAGTGTGTGTGCGCTTGTGTTAGTGTGTGTGCGCGTGTGTTAGTGTGTGTGCTTGTGTTAGTGTGTGTGTGCTTGTGTTAGTGTGTTTGCTTGTGTTAGTGTGTGTGTGCTTGTGTTAGTGTGTGTGCGCTTGTGTTAGTGTGTGTGCGCGTGTGTTAGTGTGTGTGCTTGTGTTAGTGTGTGTGTGCTTGTGTTAGTGTGTGTGTGCTTGTGTTAGTGTGTGTGTGTGTTAGTGTGTGTGTGCTTGCGTTAGTGTGTGTGTGTTAGTGTGTGTGTGCTTGCGTTAGTGTGTGTGTGTTAGTGTGTGTGTGCTTGTGTTAGTGTGTGTGTGCTTGTGTTAGTATGTGTGCTTGTGTTAGTGTGTGTGTGTGTGTTAGTGTGTGTGTGCTTGCGTTAGTGTGTGTGTGTTAGTGTGTGTGTGCTTGTGTTAGTGTGTGTGTGCATGTGTGTTAGTGTGTGTGTGCTTGTGTTAGTGTATGTGTGCCTGTGTTAGTGTGTGTGCATGTGTGTTAGTGTGTGTGTGCTTGTGTTAGTGTGTGTGTGCTTGTGTTAGTGTGTGTGTGCATGTGTTAGTATGTGTGCGCGTGTGCTAGTGTGTGTGCGCTTGTGTTAGTGTGTGTGTGTGCTGGTGTTAGTGTGTGTGTGCTTGTGTTAGTGTGTGTGCGTTTGTGTTAGTGTGTGTGCGCGTGTGTTAGTGTGTGTGCGTGTGTTAGTGTGTGTGCGCTTGTGTTAGTGTGTGTGCGCGTGTGTTAGTGTGTGTGCTTGTGTTAGTGTGTGTGTGCTTGTGTTAGTGTGTGTGTGCTTGTGTTAGTGTGTGTGCTTGTGTGTGTGCTTGTGTTAGTGTGTGTGTGCTTGTGTTAGTGTGTGTGTGCTAGTGTTAGTGTGTGTGTGCTTGTGTGTTAGTGTGTGTGCGTGTGTGTGCGCGTGTTCGTGTGTGTGTGCGTGTGTTTGTGTGTGAGCTTGTGTTAGTGTGTTTGTGCTTGTGTTAGTGTGTGTGTGCTTGTGTTAGTGTGTGTGTGCTTGTGTTAGTGTGTGTGTGCTTGTGTGTTAGTGTGTGTGCGTGTGTGTGCGCGTGTTAGTGTGTGTGCTTGTGTTAGTGTGTGTGTGCGTGTGTTAGTGTGTGTGCTTGTGTTAGTGTGTGTGTGCTTGTGTTAGTGTGTATGTGTTGTGTTAGTGTGTGTGTGCTTGTGTTAGTGTGTGTGCTTCTGTTAGTGTGTGTGTGCATGTGTTAGTGTGTGTGTGCTTGTGTTAGTGTGTGTGTGCTTGTGTTAGTGTGTGTGTGCTTGTGTTAGTGTGTGTGTGCTTGTGTTAGTGTGCGTGTGTGTGTGTTAGTGTGTGTATGCTTGTGTTAGTGTGTGTGTGCTTGTGTTAGTGTGTGCGCTTGTGTTAGTGTGTGTATGCTTGTGTTAGTGTGTGTGTGCGTGTGTTAGTGTGTGTGTGCTTGTGTTAGTGTGTGTGTGCTTGCGTTAGTGTGTGCATGCTTGTGTTAGTATGTGTGCTTGTGTTAGTGTGTGTGTGCTTGTGTTAGTGTGTGTGTGCTTGTGTTAGTTTGTGTGTGTGTGTGTTAGTGTGTGTGCGTGTGTTAGTGTGTGTGCTTCTGTTAGTGTGTGTGTGCTTGTGTTAGTGTGCGTGTGTGTGTTAGTGTGTGTGCGTGTGTTAGTGTGTGTGTGCTTGTGTTAGTGTGTGTGTGCTTGTGTTAGTGTGTGTGTGCTTGTGTTAGTATGTGTGCTTGTGTTAGTGTGTTTGTGCTTGTGTTAGTGTGTGTGCTTGTGTTAGTGTGTGTTTGCTTGTGTTAGTGTGTGTGCGCTTGTGTTAGTTTGTGTACGCGTGTGTTAGTGTGTGCGCGTGTGTTAGTGTGTGTGCTTGTGTTAGTGTGTGTGTGCTTGTGTTAGTGTGTGTGTGCTTGTGTTAGTGTGTGTGTGTGTGTTAGTGTGTGTGTGCTTGTGTTAGTGCGTGTGTGTTTGTGTTAGTGTGTGTGCGCGTGTGTTAGTGTGTGTGCGCATGTGTTAGTGTGTGTGTGCTTGTGTTAGTGTGTGTGTGCTTGTGTTAGTGTGTGTGTGCTTGTGTTAGTGTGTGTGTGTGTTAGTGTGTGTGCTTGTGTTAGTGTGTTTGGGTGTGTGTGTGTGTGCTTGTGTTAGTGTATGTGTGCTTGTGTTAGTGTGTGTGCATGTGTGTTAGTGTGTGTGTGCTTGTGTTAGTGTGTGTGCGCGTGTGCTAGTGTGTGTGTGCTTGTGTTAGTGTGTGTGTGCTTGTGTTAGTGTGTGTGTGCATGTGTTAGTGTGTGTGCGCGTGTGCTAGTGTGTGTGCGCTTGTGTTAGTGTGTGTGTGTGCTTGTGTTAGTGTGTGTGTGCTTGTGTTAGTGTGTGTGCTTTTGTGTTAGTGTGTGTGCGCGTGTGTTAGTGTGTGTGCGTGTGTTAGTGTGTGTGCGCTTGTGTTAGTGTGTGTGCGCGTGTGTTAGTGTGTGTGCTTGTGTTAGTGTGTGTGTGCTTGTGTTAGTGTGCGTGTGTGTGTGTTAGTGTGTGTGCGTGTGTTAGTGTGTGTGCTTGTGTTAGTGTGTGTGTGCTTGTGTTAGTGTGTGTGCTTGTGTTAGTGTGTGTGTGCTTGTGTTAGTGTGTGTGTGCTTGTGTTAGTGTGTGTGTGCTTGTGTTAGTATGTGCTTGTGTTAGTGTGTGCGTGCTTGTGTTAGTGTGTTTGCTTGTGTTAGTGTGTGTGTGCTTGTGTTAGTGTGTGTGCGCTTGTGTTAGTGTGTGTGCGCGTGTGTTAGTGTGTGTGCGCGTGTGTTAGTGTGTGTGTGCTTGTGTTAGTGTGTGTGTGCTTGTGTTAGTGTGTGTGTGCTTGTGTTAGTGTGTGTGTGTGTTAGTGTGTGTGTGCTTGCGTTAGTGTGTGTGTGTTAGTGTGTGTGTGCTTGTGTTAGTATGTGTGCTTGTGTTAGTGTGTGTGCTTGTGTTAGTGTGTTTGCGTGTGTGTGTGTGTGTGTGTGTGCTTGTGTTAGTGTATGTGTGCCTGTGTTAGTGTGTGTGCATGTGTGTTAGTGTGTGTGTGCTTGTGTTAGTGTGTGTGTGCTTGTGTTAGTGTGTGTGTGCATGTGTTAGTATGTGTGCGCATGTGCTAGTGTGTGTGCGCTTGTGTTAGTGTGTGTTTGTGCTGGTGTTAGTGTGTGTGTGCTTGTGTAAGTGTGTGTGCGTTTGTGTTAGTGTGTGTGCGCGTGTTTTAGTGTGTGTGCGTGTGTTAGTGTGTGTGCGCTTGTGTTAGTGTGTGTGCGCGTGTGTTAGTGTGTGTGCTTGTGTTAGTGTGTGTGTGCTTGTGTTAGTGTGTGTGTGCTTGTGTTAGTGTGTGTGTGTGTGTGTTAGTGTGTGTGTGCTTGTGTTAATGAGTGTGTGCTTGTGTTAGTGTGTGTGCTTGTGTTAGTGTGTGTATGCTTGTGTTACTGTGTGTGTGCGTGTGTTAGTGTGTGTGTGCTTGTGTTAGTGTGTGTGTGCTTCTGTTAGTGTGTGTGAGCTTGTGTTAGTATGTGTGCTTGTGTTAGTGTGTGTGTGCGTGTTAGTGTGTGTGTGCTTGTGTTAGTGTGTGTGTGCTTGTGTTAGTGTGCGTGTGTGTGTGTTAGTGTGTGTGCGTGTGTTAGTGTGTGTGTGCTTGTGTTAGTGTGTGTGTGCTTGTGTTAGTGTGTGTGTGCTTGTGTTAGTGTGCGTGTGTGTGTGTTAGTGTGTGTGCGTGTGTTAGTGTGTGTGTGCTTGTGTTAGTGTGTGTGTGCTTGTGTTAGTGTGCGTGTGTGTGTGTTAGTGTGTGTGCGTGTGTTAGTGTGTGTGCTTGTGTTAGTGTGTGTGTGCTTGTGTTAGTGTGTGTGCTTGTGTTAGTGTGTGTGTGCTTGTGTTAGTGTGTGTGTGCTTGTGTTAGTGTGTGTGTGCTTGTGTTAGTATGTGCTTGTGTTAGTGTGTGTGTGCTTGTGTTAGTGTGTTTGCTTGTGTTAGTGTGTGTGTGCTTGTGTTAGTGTGTGTGCGCTTGTGTTAGTGTGTGTGCGCGTGTGTTAGTGTGTGTGCGCGTGTGTTAGTGTGTGTGCGCGTGTGTTAGTGTGTGTGTGCTTGTGTTAGTGTGTGTGTGCTTGTGTTAGTGTGTGTGTGTGTTAGTGTGAGTGTGCTTGCGTTAGTGTGTGTGTGTTAGTGTGTGTGTGCATGTGTGTTAGTGTGTGTGTGCTTGTGTTAGTATGTGTGCTTGTGTTAGTGTGTGTGCTTGTGTTAGTGTGTTTGCGTGTGTGTGTGTGTGTGTGCTTGTGTTAGTGTATGTGTGCCTGTGTTAGTGTGTGTGCATGTGTGTTAGTGTGTGTGTGCTTGTGTTAGTGTGTGTGTGCTTGTGTTAGTGTGTGTGTGCATGTGTTAGTATGTGTGCGCGTGTGCTAGTGTGTGTGCGCTTGTGTTAGTGTGTGTGTGTGCTGGTGTTAGTGTGTGTGTGCTTGTGTTAGTGTGTGTGCGTTTGTGTTAGTGTGTGTGCGCGTGTGTTAGTGTGTGTGCGTGTGTTAGTGTGTGTATGCTTGTGTTAGTGTGTGTGCGCGTGTGTTAGTGTGTGTGCTTGTGTTAGTGTGTGTGTGCTTGTGTTAGTGTGTGTGTGCTTGTGTTAGTGTGTGTGCTTGTGTGTGTGCTTGTGTTAGTGTGTGTGTGCTTGTGTTAGTGTGTGTGTGCTAGTGTTAGTGTGTGTGTGCTTGTGTGTTAGTGTGTGTGCGTGTGTGTGCGCGTGTTCGTGTGTGTGTGCGTGTGTTTGTGTGTGAGCTTGTGTTTGTGTGTTTGTGCTTGTGTTAGTGTGTGTGCTTGTGTTAGTGTGTGTGTGCTTGTGTTAGTGTGTGTGTGCTTGTGTGTTAGTGTGTGTGCGTGTGTGTGCGCGTGTTAGTGTGTGTGCTTGTGTTAGTGTGTGTGTGCGTGTGTTAGTGTGTGTGCTTGTGTTAGTGTGTGTGTGCTTGTGTTAGTGTGTATGTGTTGTGTTAGTGTGTGTGTGCTTGTGTTAGTGTGTGTGTGCTTGTGTTAGTGTGTGTGCTTGTGTTAGTGTGTGTGTGCATGTGTTAGTGTGTGTGTGCTTGTGTTAGTGTGTGTGTGCATGTGTTAGTGTGTGTGTGCTTGTGTTAGTGTGTGTGTGCTTGTGTTAGTGTGTGTGTGCTTGTGTTAGTGTGTGTGTGCTTGTGTTAGTGTGTGTGTGCTTCTGTTAGTGTGTGTGTGCATGTGTTAGTGTGTGTGTGCTTGTGTTAGTGTGTGTGTGCTTGTGTTAGTGTGTGTGTGCTTGTGTTAGTGTGCGTGTGTGTGTGTTAGTGTGTGTATGCTTGTGTTAGTGTGTGTGTGCTTGTGTTAGTGTGTGTGCTTGTGTTAGTGTGTGTATGCTTGTGTTAGTGTGTGTGTGCGTGTGTTAGTGTGTGTGTGCTTGTGTTAGTGTGTGTGTGCTTGCGTTAGTGTGTGCATGCTTGTGTTAGTATGTGTGCTTGTGTTAGTGTGTGTGTGCTTGTGTTAGTGTGTGTGCTTGTGTTAGTTTGTGTGTGTGTGTGTTAGTGTGTGTGCGTGTGTTAGTGTGTGTGTGCTTCTGTTAGTGTGTGTGTGCTTGTGTTAGTGTGCGTGTGTGTGTGTTAGTGTGTGTGCGTGTGTTAGTGTGTGTGTGCTTGTGTTAGTGTGTGTGTGCTTGTGTTAGTGTGTGTGTGCTTGTGTTAGTGTGTTTGTGCTTGTGTTAGTGTGTGTGCTTGTGTTAGTGTGTGTTTGCTTGTGTTAGTGTGTGTGCGCTTGTGTTAGTTTGTGTACGCGTGTTTTAGTGTGTGCGCGTGTGTTAGTGTGTATGTGCTTGTGTTAGTGTGTGTGTGCTTGTGTTAGTGTGTGTGTGCTTGTGTTAGTGTGTGTGTGTGTGTTAGTGTGTGTGTGCTTGTGTTAGTGTGTGTGTGTGTGCTTGTGTTAGTGTGTGTGTGTTTGTGTTAGTGTGTGTGCGCGTGTGTTAGTGTGTGTGCGCATGTGTTAGTGTGTGTGTGCTTGTGTTAGTGTGTGTGTGCTTGTGTGAGTGTGTGTGTGCTTGTGTTAGTGTGTGTGTGTGTTAGTGTGTGTGTGCTTGCGTTAGTGTGTGTGTGCGTGTGTTAGTGTGTGTGTGCTTGTGTTAGTGTGTGTGTGCTTGTGTTTGTGTGTGCATGTGTGTTAGTATGTGTGTGCTTGTGTTAGTATGTGTGCTTGTGTTAGTGTGTGTGCTTGTGTTAGTGTGTTTGCGTGTGTGTGTGTATGTGCTTGTGTTAGTGTATGTGTGCTTGTGTTAGTGTGTGTGCATGTGTGTTAGTGTGTGTGTGCTTGTGTTAGTGTGTGTGTGCTTGTGTTAGTGTGTGTGTGCATGTGTTAGTGTGTGTGCGCGTGTGCTAGTGTGTGTGTGCTTGTGTTAGTGTGTGTGTGCTTGTGTTAGTGTGTGTGTGCATGTGTTAGTGTGTGTGCGCGTGTGCTAGTGTGTGTGCGCTTGTGTTAGTGTGTGTGTGTGCTTGTGTTAGTGTGTGTGTGCTTGTGTTAGTGTGTGTGCTTTTGTGTTAGTGTGTGTGCACGTGTGTTAGTGTGTGTGCGTGGGCTAGTGTGTGTGCGCTTGTGTTAGTGTGTGTGCGCGTGTATTAGTGTGTGTGTGCTTGTGTTAGTGTGTGTGTGCTTGTGTTAGTGTGTGTGTGCTTGTGTTAGTATGTGCTTGTGTTAGTGTGTGTGTGCTTGTGTTAGTGTGTTTGCTTGTGTTAGTGTGTGTGTGCTTGTGTTAGTGTGTGTGCGCTTGTGTTAGTGTGTGTGCACGTGTGTTAGTGTGTGTGCGCGTGTGTTAGTGTGTGTGTGCTTGTGTTAGTGTGTGTGTGCTTGTGTTAGTGTGTGTGTGCTTGTGTTAGTGTGTGTGTGTTAGTGTGTGTGTGCTTGCGTTAGTGTGTGTGTGTTAGTGTGTGTGTGCTTGTGTTAGTGTGTGTGTGCATGTGTGTTAGTGTGTGTGTGCTTGTGTTAGTATGTGTGCTTGTGTTAGTGTGTGTGCTTGTGTAAGTGTATTTGCGTGTGTGTGTGTGTGTGTGTGCTTGTGTTAGTGTATGTGTGCCTGTGTTAGTGTGTGTGCATGTGTGTTAGTGTGTGTGTGCTTGTGTTAGTGTGTGTGTGCTTGTGTTAGTGTGTGTGTGCATGTGTTAGTATGTGTGCGCGTGTGCTATTGTGTGTGCGCTTGTGTTAGTGTGTGTGTGTGCTGGTGTTAGTGTGTGTGTGCTTGTGTAAGTGTGTGTGCGTTTGTGTTAGTGTGTGTGCGCGTGTTTTAGTGTGTGTGCGTGTGTTAGTGTGTGTGCGCTTGTGTTAGTGTGTGTGCGCGTGTGTTAGTGTGTGTGCTTGTGTTAGTGTGTGTGTGCTTGTGTTAGTGTGTGTGTGCTTGTGTTAGTGTGTGTGTGTGTGTGTTAGTGTGTGTGTGCTTGTGTTAATGAGTGTGTGCTTGTGTTAGTGTGTGTGCTTGTGTTAGTGTGTGTATGCTTGTGTTACTGTGTGTGTGCGTGTGTTAGTGTGTATGTGCTTGTGTTAGTGTGTGTGTGCTTCTGTTAGTGTGTGTGAGCTTGTGTTAGTATGTGTGCTTGTGTTAGTGTGTGTGTGCGTGTTAGTGTGTGTGTGCTTGTGTTAGTGTGCGTGTGTGTGTGTTAGTGTGTGTGCGTGTGTTAGTGTGTGTGTGCTTGTGTTAGTGTGTGTGTGCTTGTGTTAGTGTGCGTGTGTGTGTGTTAGTGTGTGTGCGTGTGTTAGTGTGTGTGCTTGTGTTAGTGTGTGTGTGCTTGTGTTAGTGTGTGTGCTTGTGTTAGTGTGTGTGTGCTTGTGTTAGTGTGTGTGTGCTTGTGTTAGTGTGTGTGTGCTTGTGTTAGTATGTGCTTGTGTTAGTGTGTGTGTGCTTGTGTTAGTGTGTGTGAGCTTGTGTTAGTGTGTGTGTGCTTGTGTTAGTGTGTTTGCTTGTGTTAGTGTGTGTGTGCTTGTGTTAGTGTGTGTGCGCTTGTGTTAGTGTGTGTGCGCGTGTGTTAGTGTGTGTGCGCGTGTGTTAATGTGTGTGTGCTTGTGTTAGTGTGTGTGTGCTTGTGTTAGTGTGTGTGCGCGTGTGTTAGTGTGTGTGCGCGTGTGTTAATGTGTGTGTGCTTGTGTTAGTGTGTGTGTGCTTGTGTTAGTGTGTGTGTGCTTGTGTTAGTGTGTGTGTGCTTGCGTTAGTGTGTGTGTGTTAGTGTGTGTGTGCTTGTGTTAGTGTGTGTGCTTGTGTTAGTGTGCATGTGTGTTAGTGTGTGTGTGCTTGTGTTAGTATGTGTGCTTGTGTTAGTGTGTGTGTGCTTGTGTTAGTGTGTGTGTGCTTGTGTTAGTGTGCATGTGTGTTAGTGTGTGTGTGCTTGTGTTAGTATGTGTGCTTGTGTTAGTGTGTGTGCTTGTGTTAGTGTGTTTGCGTGTGTGTGTGTGTGTGTGCTTGTGTTAGTGTATGTGTGCCTGTGTTAGTGTGTGTGCATGTGTGTTAGTGTGTGTGTGCTTGTGTTAGTGTGTGTGTGCTTGTGTTAGTGTGTGTGTGCATGTGTTAGTATGTGTGCGCGTGTGCTAGTGTGTGTGCGCTTGTGTTAGTGTGTGTGTGTGCTGGTGTTAGTGTGTGTGTGCTTGTGTTAGTGTGTGTGCGTTTGTGTTAGTGTGTGTGCGCGTGTGTTAGTGTGTGTGCGTGTGTTAGTGTGTGCGCTTGTGTTAGTGTGTGTGCGCGTGTGTTAGTGTGTGTGCTTGTTTTAGTGTGTGTGTGCTTGTGTTAGTGTGTGTGTGCTTGTGTTAGTATGTGCTTGTGTTAGTGTGTGTGTGCTTGTGTTAGTGTGTGTGTGCTTGTGTTAGTGTGTGTGTGCTTGTGTTAGTATGTGCTTGTGTTAGTGTGTGTGTGCTTGTGTTAGTGTGTTTGCTTGTGTTAGTGTGTGTGTGCTTGTGTTAGTGTGTGTGCGCTTGTGTTAGTGTGTGTGCGCGTGTGTTAGTGTGTGTGCGCGTGTGCTAGTGTGTGTGCGCTTGTGTTAGTGTGTGTGTGTGCTTGTGTTAGTGTGTGTGTGCTTGTGTTAGTGTGTGTGCTTTTGTGTTAGTGTGTGTGCGCGTGTGTTAGTGTGTGTGCGTGTGTTAGTGTGTGTGCGCTTGTGTTAGTGTGTGTGCGCGTGTGTTAGTGTGTGTGCTTGTGTTAGTGTGTGTGTGCTTGTGTTAGTGTGCGTGTGTGTGTGTTAGTGTGTGTGCGTGTGTTAGTGTGTGTGCTTGTGTTAGTGTGTGTGTGCTTGTGTTAGTGTGTGTGCTTGTGTTAGTGTGTGTGTGCTTGTGTTAGTGTGTGTGTGCTTGTGTTAGTGTGTGTGTGCTTGTGTTAGTATGTGCTTGTGTTAGTGTGTGTGTGCTTGTGTTAGTGTGTTTGCTTGTGTTAGTGTGTGTGTGCTTGTGTTAGTGTGTGTGCGCTTGTGTTAGTGTGTGTGCGCGTGTGTTAGTGTGTGTGCGCGTGTGTTAGTGTGTGTGTGCTTGTGTTAGTGTGTGTGTGCTTGTGTTAGTGTGTGTGTGCTTGTGTTAGTGTGTGTGTGTGTTAGTGTGTGTGTGCTTGCGTTAGTGTGTGTGTGTTAGTGTGTGTGTGCTTGTGTTAGTATGTGTGCTTGTGTTAGTGTGTGTGCTTGTGTTAGTGTGTTTGCGTGTGTGTGTGTGTGTGTGCTTGTGTTAGTGTATGTGTGCCTGTGTTAGTGTGTGTGCATGTGTGTTAGTGTGTGTGTGCTTGTGTTAGTGTGTGTGTGCTTGTGTTAGTGTGTGTGTGCATGTGTTAGTGTGTGTGCGCTTGTGTTAGTGTGTGTTTGTGCTGGTGTTAGTGTGTGTGTGCTTGTGTAAGTGTGTGTGCGTTTGTGTTAGTGTGTGTGCGCGTGTTTTAGCGTGTGTGCGTGTGTTAGTGTGTGTGCGCTTGTGTTAGTGTGTGTGCGCGTGTGTTAGTGTGTGTGCTTGTGTTAGTGTGTGTGTGCTTGTGTTAGTGTGTGTGTGCTTGTGTTAGTGTGTGTGTGTGTGTGTTAGTGTGTGTGTGCTTGTGTTAATGAGTGTGTGCTTGTGTTAGTGTGTGTGCTTGTGTTAGTGTGTGTATGCTTGTGTTACTGTGTGTGTGCGTGTGTTAGTGTGTGTGTGCTTGTGTTAGTGTGTGTGTGCTTCTGTTAGTGTGTGTGAGCTTGTGTTAGTATGTGTGTTTGTGTTAGTGTGTGTGTGCGTGTTAGTGTGTGTGTGCTTGTGTTAGTGTGTGTGTGCTTGTGTTAGTGTGCGTGTGTGTGTGTTAGTGTGTGTGCGTGTGTTAGTGTGTGTGTGCTTGTGTTAGTGTGTGTGTGCTTGTGTTAGTGTGTGTGTGCTTGTGTTAGTGTGCGTGTGTGTGTGTTAGTGTGTGTGCGTGTGTTAGTGTGTGTGTGCTTGTGTTAGTGTGTGTGTGCTTGTGTTAGTGTGCGTGTGTGTGTGTCAGTGTGTGTGCGTGTGTTAGTGTGTGTGCTTGTGTTAGTGTGTGTGTGCTTGTGTTAGTGTGTGTGCTTGTGTTAGTGTGTGTGTGCTTGTGTTAGTGTGTGTGTGCTTGTGTTAGTGTGTGTGTGCTTGTGTTAGTATGTGCTTGTGTTAGTGTGTGTGTGCTTGTGTTAGTGTGTTTGCTTGTGTTAGTGTGTGTGTGCTTGTGTTAGTGTGTGTGCGCTTGTGTTAGTGTGTGTGCGCGTGTGTTAGTGTGTGTGCGCGTGTGTTAGTGTGTGTGCGCGTGTGTTAGTGTGTGTGCGCTTGTGTTAGTGTGTGTGTGCTTGTGTTAGTGTGTGTGTGTGTTAGTGTGAGTGTGCTTGCGTTAGTGTGTGTGTGTTAGTGTGTGTGTGCATGTGTGTTAGTGTGTGTGTGCTTGTGTTAGTATGTGTGCTTGTGTTAGTGTGTGTGCTTGTGTTAGTGTGTTTGCGTGTGTGTGTGTGTGTGTGCTTGTGTTAGTGTATGTGTGCCTGTGTTAGTGTGTGTGCATGTGTGTTAGTGTGTGTGTGCTTGTGTTAGTGTGTGTGTGCTTGTGTTAGTGTGTGTGTGCATGTGTTAGTATGTGTGCGCGTGTGCTAGTGTGTGTGCGCTTGTGTTAGTGTGTGTGTGTGCTGGTGTTAGTGTGTGTGTGCTTGTGTTAGTGTGTGTGCGTTTGTGTTAGTGTGTGTGCGCGTGTGTTAGTGTGTGTGCGTGTGTTAGTGTGTGTATGCTTGTGTTAGTGTGTGTGCGCGTGTGTTAGTGTGTGTGCTTGTGTTAGTGTGTGTGTGCTTGTGTTAGTGTGTGTGTGCTTGTGTTAGTGTGTGTGCTTGTGTGTGTGCTTGTGTTAGTGTGTGTGTGCTTGTGTTAGTGTGTGTGTGCTAGTGTTAGTGTGTGTGTGCTTGTGTGTTAGTGTGTGTGCGTGTGTGTGCGCGTGTTCGTGTGTGTGTGCGTGTGTTTGTGTGTGAGCTTGTGTTTGTGTGTTTGTGCTTGTGTTAGTGTGTGTGTGCTTGTGTTAGTGTGTGTGTGCTTGTGTTAGTGTGTGTGTGCTTGTGTGTTAGTGTGTGTGCGTGTGTGTGCGCGTGTTAGTGTGTGTGCTTGTGTTAGTGTGTGTGTGCGTGTGTTAGTGTGTGTGCTTGTGTTAGTGTGTGTGTGCTTGTGTTAGTGTGTATGTGTTGTGTTAGTGTGTGTGCTTCTGTTAGTGTGTGTGTGCATGTGTTAGTGTGTGTGTGCTTGTGTTAGTGTGTGTGTGCTTGTGTTAGTGTGTGTGTGCGTGTGTTAGTGTGTGTGCTTGTGTTAGTGTGTGTGTGCTTGTGTTAGTGTGTATGTGTTGTGTTAGTGTGTGTGCTTCTGTTAGTGTGTGTGTGCTTGTGTTAGTGTGTGTGTGCTTGTGTTAGTGTGTGTGCTTCTGTTAGTGTGTGTGTGCATGTGTTAGTGTGTGTGTGCTTGTGTTAGTGTGTGTGTGCTTGTGTTAGTGTGTGTGTGCTTGTGTTAGTGTGCGTGTGTGTGTGTTAGTGTGTGTATGCTTGTGTTAGTGTGTGTGTGCTTGTGTTAGTGTGTGTGCTTGTGTTAGTGTGTGTATGCTTGTGTTAGTGTGTGTGTGCGTGTGTTAGTGTGTGTGTGCTTGTGTTAGTGTGTGTGTGCTTGCGTTAGTGTGTGCATGCTTGTGTTAGTATGTGTGCTTGTGTTAGTGTGTGTGTGCTTGTGTTAGTGTGTGTGCTTGTGTTAGTTTGTGTGTGTGTGTGTTAGTGTGTGTGCGTGTGTTAGTGTGTGTGTGCTTCTGTTAGTGTGTGTGTGCTTGTGTTAGTGTGCGTGTGTGTGTGTTAGTGTGTGTGCGTGTGTTAGTGTGTGTGTGCTTGTGTTAGTGTGTGTGTGCTTGTGTTAGTGTGTGTGTGCTTGTGTTAGTGTGTTTGTGCTTGTGTTAGTGTGTGTGCTTGTGTTAGTGTGTGTTTGCTTGTGTTAGTGTGTGTGCGCTTGTGTTAGTTTGTGTACGCGTGTTTTAGTGTGTGCGCGTGTGTTAGTGTGTATGTGCTTGTGTTAGTGTGTGTGTGCTTGTGTTAGTGTGTGTGTGCTTGTGTTAGTGTGTGTGTGTGTGTTAGTGTGTGTGTGCTTGTGTTAGTGTGTGTGTGTGTGCTTGTGTTAGTGTGTGTGTGTTTGTGTTAGTGTGTGTGCGCGTGTGTTAGTGTGTGTGCGCATGTGTTAGTGTGTGTGTGCTTGTGTTAGTGTGTGTGTGCTTGTGTGAGTGTGTGTGTGCTTGTGTTAGTGTGTGTGTGTGTTAGTGTGTGTGTGCTTGCGTTAGTGTGTGTGTGCGTGTGTTAGTGTGTGTGTGCTTGTGTTAGTGTGTGTGTGCTTGTGTTTGTGTGTGCATGTGTGTTAGTATGTGTGTGCTTGTGTTAGTATGTGTGCTTGTGTTAGTGTGTGTGCTTGTGTTAGTGTGTTTGCGTGTGTGTGTGTGTATGTGCTTGTGTTAGTGTATGTGTGCTTGTGTTAGTGTCTGTGCATGTGTGTTAGTGTGTGTGTGCTTGTGTTAGTGTGTGTGTGCTTGTGTTAGTGTGTGTGTGCATGTGTTAGTGTGTGTGCGCGTGTGCTAGTGTGTGTGTGCTTGTGTTAGTGTGTGTGTGCTTGTGTTAGTGTGTGTGTGCATGTGTTAGTGTGTGTGCGCGTGTGCTAGTGTGTGTGCGCTTGTGTTAGTGTGTGTGTGTGCTTGTGTTAGTGTGTGTGTGCTTGTGTTAGTGTGTGTGCTTTTGTGTTAGTGTGTGTGCACGTGTGTTAGTGTGTGTGCGTGTGCTAGTGTGTGTGCGCTTGTGTTAGTGTGTGTGCGCGTGTATTAGTGTGTGTGTGCTTGTGTTAGTGTGTGTGTGCTTGTGTTAGTGTGTGTGTGCTTGTGTTAGTATGTGCTTGTGTTAGTGTGTGTGTGCTTGTGTTAGTGTGTTTGCTTGTGTTAGTGTGTGTGTGCTTGTGTTAGTGTGTGTGCGCTTGTGTTAGTGTGTGTGCACGTGTGTTAGTGTGTGTGCGCGTGTGTTAGTGTGTGTGTGCTTGTGTTAGTGTGTGTGTGCTTGTGTTAGTGTGTGTGTGCTTGTGTTAGTGTGTGTGTGTTAGTGTGTGTGTGCTTGCGTTAGTGTGTGTGTGTTAGTGTGTGTGTGCTTGTGTTAGTGTGTGTGTGCATGTGTGTTAGTGTGTGTGTGCTTGTGTTAGTATGTGTGCTTGTGTTAGTGTGTGTGCTTGTGTAAGTGTATTTGCGTGTGTGTGTGTGTGTGTGTGCTTGTGTTAGTGTATGTGTGCCTGTGTTAGTGTGTGTGCATGTGTGTTAGTGTGTGTGTGCTTGTGTTAGTGTGTGTGTGCTTGTGTTAGTGTGTGTGTGCATGTGTTAGTATGTGTGCGCGTGTGCTATTGTGTGTGCGCTTGTGTTAGTGTGTGTGTGTGCTGGTGTTAGTGTGTGTGTGCTTGTGTAAGTGTGTGTGCGTTTGTGTTAGTGTGTGTGCGCGTGTTTTAGTGTGTGTGCGTGTGTTAGTGTGTGTGCGCTTGTGTTAGTGTGTGTGCGCGTGTGTTAGTGTGTGTGCTTGTGTTAGTGTGTGTGTGCTTGTGTTAGTGTGTGTGTGCTTGTGTTAGTGTGTGTGTGTGTGTGTTAGTGTGTGTGTGCTTGTGTTAATGAGTGTGTGCTTGTGTTAGTGTGTGTGCTTGTGTTAGTGTGTGTATGCTTGTGTTACTGTGTGTGTGCGTGTGTTAGTGTGTGTGTGCTTCTGTTAGTGTGTGTGAGCTTGTGTTAGTATGTGTGCTTGTGTTAGTGTGTGTGTGCGTGTTAGTGTGTGTGTGCTTGTGTTAGTGTGCGTGTGTGTGTGTTAGTGTGTGTGCGTGTGTTAGTGTGTGTGTGCTTGTGTTAGTGTGTGTGTGCTTGTGTTAGTGTGCGTGTGTGTGTGTTAGTGTGTGTGCGTGTGTTAGTGTGTGTGCTTGTGTTAGTGTGTGTGTGCTTGTGTTAGTGTGTGTGCTTGTGTTAGTGTGTGTGTGCTTGTGTTAGTGTGTGTGTGCTTGTGTTAGTGTGTGTGTGCTTGTGTTAGTATGTGCTTGTGTTAGTGTGTGTGTGCTTGTGTTAGTGTGTGTGAGCTTGTGTTAGTGTGTGTGTGCTTGTGTTAGTGTGTTTGCTTGTGTTAGTGTGTGTGTGCTTGTGTTAGTGTGTGTGCGCTTGTGTTAGTGTGTGTGCGCGTGTGTTAGTGTGTGTGCGCGTGTGTTAATGTGTGTGTGCTTGTGTTAGTGTGTGTGTGCTTGTGTTAGTGTGTGTGTGCTTGTGTTAGTGTGTGTGTGTGTTAGTGTGTGTGTGCTTGCGTTAGTGTGTGTGTGTTAGTGTGTGTGTGCTTGTGTTAGTGTGTGTGCTTGTGTTAGTGTGCATGTGTGTTAGTGTGTGTGTGCTTGTGTTAGTATGTGTGCTTGTGTTAGTGTGTGTGTGCTTGTGTTAGTGTGTGTGTGCTTGTGTTAGTGTGCATGTGTGTTAGTGTGTGTGTGCTTGTGTTAGTATGTGTGCTTGTGTTAGTGTGTGTGCTTGTGTTAGTGTGTTTGCGTGTGTGTGTGTGTGTGTGCTTGTGTTAGTGTATGTGTGCCTGTGTTAGTGTGTGTGCATGTGTGTTAGTGTGTGTGTGCTTGTGTTAGTGTGTGTGTGCTTGTGTTAGTGTGTGTGTGCATGTGTTAGTATGTGTGCGCGTGTGCTAGTGTGTGTGCGCTTGTGTTAGTGTGTGTGTGTGCTGGTGTTAGTGTGTGTGTGCTTGTGTTAGTGTGTGTGCGTTTGTGTTAGTGTGTGTGCGCGTGTGTTAGTGTGTGTGCGTGTGTTAGTGTGTGCGCTTGTGTTAGTGTGTGTGCGCGTGTGTTAGTGTGTGTGCTTGTGTTAGTGTGTGTGTGCTTGTGTTAGTGTGTGTGTGCTTGTGTTAGTATGTGCTTGTGTTAGTGTGTGTGTGCTTGTGTTAGTGTGTGTGTGCTTGTGTTAGTGTGTGTGTGCTTGTGTTAGTATGTGCTTGTGTTAGTGTGTGTGTGCTTGTGTTAGTGTGTTTGCTTGTGTTAGTGTGTGTGTGCTTGTGTTAGTGTGTGTGCGCTTGTGTTAGTGTGTGTGCGCGTGTGTTAGTGTGTGTGCGCGTGTGTTAGTGTGTGTGTGCTTGTGTTAGTGTGTGTGTGCTTGTGTTAGTGTGTGTGTGCTTGTGTTAGTGTGTGTGTGCTTGTGTTAGTGTGTGTGTGTGTTAGTGTGTGTGTGCTTGCGTTAGTGTGTGTGTTTGCTTGTGTTAGTGTGTGTGTGCATGTGTGTTAGTGTGTGTGTGCTTGTGTTATTATGTGTGCTTGTGTTAGTGTGTGTGCTTGTGTTAGTGTGTTTGCGTGTGTGTGTGTGTGTGTGTGCTTGTGTTAGTGTATGTGTGCCTGTGTTAGTGTGTGTGCATGTGTGTTAGTGTGTGTGTGCTTGTGTTAGTGTGTGTGTGCTTGTGTTAGTGTGTGTGTGCATGTGTTAGTATGTGTGCGCGTGTGCTAGTGTGTGTGCGCTTGTGTTAGTGTGTGTGTGCTGGTGTTAGTGTGTGTGTGCTTGTGTTAGTGTGTGTGCGTTTGTGTTAGTGTGTGTGCGCGTGTGTTAGTGTGTGTGCGTGTGTTAGTGTGTGTGCGCTTGTGTTAGTGTGTGTGCGCGTGTGTTAGTGTGAGTGCTTGTGTTAGTGTGTGTGTGCTTGTGTTAGTGTGTGTGTGCTTGTGTTAGTGTGTGTGTGTGTGTGTTAGTGTGTGTGTGCTTGTGTTAATGAGTGTGTGCTTGTGCTAGTGTGTGTGCTTGTGTTAGTTTGTGTATGCTTGTGTTACTGTGTGTGTGCGGGTGTTAGTGTGTGTGTGCTTGTGTTAGTGTGTGTGTGCTTCTGTTAGTGTGTGTGAGCTTGTGTTAGTATGTGTGCTTGTGTTAGTGTGTGTGTGCGTGTTAGTGTGTGTGTGCTTGTGTTAGTGTGCGTGTGTGTGTTAGTGTGTGTGCGTGTGTTAGTGTGTGTGTGCTTGTGTTAGTGTGTGTGTGCTTGTGTTAGTGTGTGTGCTTGTGTTAGTGTGTGTGTGCTTGTGTTAGTGTGTGTGTGCTTGTGTTAGTGTGTGTGCGCTTGTGTTAGTGTGTGTGCGCGTGTGTTAGTGTGTGTGCGCGTGTGTAGTGTGTGTGCGCGTGTGTTAGTGTGTGTGTGCTTGTGTTAGTGTGTGTGTGCTTGTGTTAGTGTGTGTGTGCTTGTGTTAGTGTGTGTGTGTGTTAGTGTGTGTGTGCTTGCGTTAGTGTGTGTGTGTTAGTGTGTGTGCTTGCGTTAGTGTGTGTGTGTTAGTGTGTGTGTGCTTGTGTTAGTGTGTGTGTGCTTGTGTTAGTATGTGTGCTTGTGTTAGTGTGTGTGTGTGTTAGTGTGTGTGTGCTTGCGTTAGTGTGTGTGTGTTAGTGTGTGTGTGCTTGTGTTAGTGTGTGTGTGCATGTGTGTTAGTGTGTGTGTGCTTGTGTTAGTGTGTGTGTGCTTGTGTTAGTGTGTGTGTGCTTGTGTTAGTGTGTGTGTGCTTGTGTGTTAGTGTATGTGCATATGTGTGCGCGTGTTAGTGTGTGTGCTTGTGTTAGTGTGTTTGTGCTTGTGTTAGTGTGTGTGCTTGTGTTAGTGTGTGTGTGCTTCTGTTAGTGTGTGTGCACTTGTGTTAGTGTGTGTGCACGTGTGTTAGTGTGTGCGTGTGTGTTAGTGTTTGTGTGCTTGTGTTAGTGTGTGTGCTTGTGTTAGCGTGTGTGTGCTTGTGTTAGTGTGTCTGTGCTTGTGTTAGTGTGTGTGTGTGTTAGTGTGTGTGTGCTTGTGTTAGTGTGTGTGTGTGTGCTTGTGTTAGTGTGTGTGTGCTTGTGTTAGTGTGTGTGTGCGTGTGTTAGTGTGTGTGTGTGCTTGTGTTAGTGTGTGTGTACTTGTGTTTGTGTGTGCATGTGTGTTAGTGTGTGTGTGCTTGTTTTAGTGTGTGTGCTTGTGTTAGTGTGTGTGCTTGTGTTAGTGTGTGTGTGCTTGTGTTAGTGTGTGTGCGCGTGTGTTTATGTGTGTGTGTGCTTGTGTTAGTGTGTGTGTGCTTGTGTTAGTGTGTGTGCTTGTGTTAGTGTGTGTGCTTCTGTTAGGTGTGTGTGTGCTTGTGTTAGTGTGTGTGTGCTTGTGTTAGTGTGTGTGCTTGTGTTAGTGTGTGTGGCTTGGTGTTAGTGTGTGTGCTTGTGTTAGTGTGTGTGTGCTTGTGTTAGTGTGTGTGTGCTTGTGTTAGTGTGTGTGTGCTTGTGTTAGTGTGTGTGCCTTGTGTTAGTGTGTGTGTGCTTGTGTTAGTGTGGTGGTGTGCTTGTGTTAGTGTGTGTGTGCTTGTGTTAGTGGTGTGTGTGCTTGTGTTAGTGTGTGTGTGTGTGTGTAGTTGTGTGTGCTTGTGTTAGTGTGTGTGTGCTTGTGTTAGTGTGTGTGCTTGTGTTAGTGGTGTGTGCTTGTGTTAGTGTGTGTGTGCTTGTGTTAGTGTGTGTGCAGGTGTTAGTGTGTGTGTGCTTGTGTTAGTGTGTGTGTGCTTGTGTTAGTGTGTGTGCTTGTGTTAGTGTGTGTGTGCTTGTGTTAGTGTGTGTTGCTTGTGTTAGTGTGTGTGCTTGTGTTAGTGTGTGTGTGCTTGTGTTAGTGTGTGTGTGCTTGTGTTAGTGTGTGTGCTTGTGTTAGTGTGTGTGTGCTTGTGTTAGTGTGTGTGTGCTTGTGTTAGTGTGTGTGTGCTTGTGTTAGTGTGTGTGTGCTTGTGTTAGTGTGTGTGTGCTTGTGTTAGTGTGTGTGTGCTTGTGTTGTGTGTGTGTGCTTGTGTTAGTGTGTGTGTGCTTGTGTTAGTGTGTGTGTGCTTGTGTTAGTGTGTGTGCTTGTGTTAGTGTGTGTGTGCTTGTGTTAGTGTGTGTGTGCTTGTGTTAGTGTGTGTGTGCTTGTGTAGTGTGTGTGTGCTTGTGTTAGTGTGTGTGTGCTTGTGTTAGTGTGTGTGTGCTTGTGTTAGTGTGTGTGTGCTTGTGTTAGTGTGTGTGTGCTTGTGTTAGTGTGTGTGTGCTTGTGTTAGTGTGTGTGGCTTGTGTTAGTGTTGTGTGCTTGTGTTAGTGTGTGTGTGCTTGTGTTAGTGTGTGTGTGCTTGTGTTAGTGTGTGTGTGCTTGTGTTAGTGTGTGTGCTTGTGTTAGTGTGTGCTTGTGTTAGTGTGTGTGTGCTTGTGTTAGTGTGTGTGTGCTTGTGTTAGTGTTGTGTGTGCTTGCCTGTTAGTGTGTGTGCTGCTGTGTGTTAGTGTCGTGTGCAACGTGTGTTAGTGTGTGCTGCGTGTGTTAGTGTTTGTGTGCTTGTGTTAGTGTGAGTGTGCTTGTGTTAGTGTGTGTGTGCTTGTGTTAGTGTGTGTGTGCTTGTGTTAGTGTGTGTGTGCTTGTGTTAGTGTGTGTGTGCTTGTGTTAGTGTGTGTGTGCTTGTGTAGTGTGTGTGTGCTTGTGTTAGTGTGTGTGCGTTGTGTTAGTGTGTGTGTGCTTGTGTTAGTGTGTGTGTGCTTGTGTTAGTGTGTGTGTGCTTGTGTTAGTGTGTGTGCTTGTGTTAGTGTGTGTGTGCTGTGTTAGTGTGTGTGTGCTTGTGTGTGTAGTGTGTGTGTGCTTGTGTTAGTGTGTGTGTGCTTGTGTTAGTGTGTTGTGCTTGTGTTAGTGTGTGTGTGCTTGTGTTAGTGTGTGTGTGCTTGTGTTAGTGTGTGTGTGCTTGTGTTAGTGTGTGTGTGCTTGTGTTAGTGTGTTGTGCTTGTGTTAGTGTGTGTGTGCTTGTGTTAGTGTGTGTGTGCTTGTGTTAGTGTGTTGTGCTTGTGTTAGTGTGTGTGTGCTTGTGTTAGTGTGTGTGTGCTTCTGTTAGTGTGTGTGCGCTTGTGTTAGTGTGTGTGCACATGTGTTAGTGTGTGCGCGTGTGTTCGTGTTTGTTTGCTTGTGTTAGTGTGTGTGTGCTTGTGTTAGTGTGTGTGTGCTTGTGTTAGTGTGTGTGTGCTTGTGTTAGTGTGTGTGTGCTTGTGTTAGTGTGTGTGTGCTTGTGTTAGTGTGTGTGTGCTTGTGTTAGTGTGTGTGTGCTTGTGTTAGTGTGTGTGTGCTTGTGTTAGTGTGTGTGTGCTTGTGTTAGTGTGTTTGTGCTTGTGTTAGTGTGTGTGCTTGTGTTAGTGTGTGTGTGCTTCTGTTAGTGTGTGTGCGCTTGTGTTAGTGTGTGTGCACGTGTGTTAGTGTGTGCGCGTGTGTTAGTGTTTGTGTGCTTGTGTTAGTGTGTGTGTGCTTGTGTTAGTGTGTGTGTGCTTGTGTTAGTGTGTGTGTGCTTGTGTTAGTGTGTGTGTGCTTGTGTTAGTGTGTGTGTGCTTGTGTTAGTGTGTGTGTGCTTGTGTTAGTGTGTGTGTGCTTGTGTTAGTGTGTGTGTGCTTGTGTTAGTGTGTGTGTGCTTGTGTTAGTGTGTGTGTGCTTGTGTTAGTGTGGTGTGCTTGTGTTAGTGTGTGTGTGCTTGTGTTAGTGTGTGTGTGCTTGTGTTAGTGTGTGTGTGCTTGTGTTAGTGTGTGCGCTTGTGTTAGTGTGTGTGTGCTTGTGTTAGTGTGTGTGTGCTTGTGTTAGTGTGTGTGCTTGTGTTAGTGTGTGTGTGCTTGTGTTAGTGTGTGTGTGCTTGTGTTAGTGTGTGTGCTTGTGTTAGTGTGTGTGCTTGTGTTAGTGTGTGTGTGCTTGTGTTAGTGGTGTGCGTGTGTGTGTGTGCTTGTGTTAGTGTGTGTGCTTGTGTTAGTGGTGTGTGCTTGTGTTAGTGTGGTGCTTTGTTAGTGTGTGTGCTTGTGTTAGTGTGTGTGTGCTTGTGTTAGTGTGTGTGTGCTTGTGTTAGTGTGTGTGTGCTTGTGTTAGTGTGTGTGTGCTTGTGTTAGTGTGTGTGCTTGTGTTAGTGTGTGTGTGCTTGTGTTAGTGTGTGTGTGCTTGTGTTAGTGTGTGTGCGCGTGTGTTAGTGTGGTGTGCTGTGTTAGGTGTGTGTGTGCTTGTGTTAGTGTGTGTGTGCTTGTGTTAGTGTGTGTGTGCTTGTGTTAGTGTGTGTGTTGCTTGTGTTAGTGTGTGTGTGCTTGTGTTAGTGTGTGTGTGCTTGTGTTAGTGTGTGTGGTGTCTTGTGTTAGTGTGTGTGTGGCTTGTGTTAGTGTGTGTGTGCGTGTGTTAGTGTGTGTGTCTTGTGTTAGTGTGTGTGTGCTTGTGTTAGTGTGTGTATGCTTGTGTTAGTGTGTGTGTGTAGTGTGTGTGCTTGTGTTAGTGTGTGTGTGCTTGTGTTGCTGTAGTGGTGTGGTGGGTGCGTGTGTGTGTGCTTGTGTTAGTGTGTGTGTGCGTGTGTTAGTGTGTGTGCTTGTGTTAGTGTGTGTGTGCTTGTGTTAGTGTGTTTTGTGCTTGTGTTAGTGTGTGTGTGCTTGTGTTAGTGTGTGTGCTTGTGTTAGTGCTGGTGTGTGCTTGTGTTAGTGTGTGTGTGTTGTGTGAGTGTGTGTGTGCTTGTGTTAGTGTGGTGTGTGTGTGCTTGTGTTAGTGTGTGTGTGCTTGTGTTAGTGTGTTGTGCTTGTGTTAGTGTGTGTGTGCTTGTGTTAGTGTGTGTGTGCTTGTGTTAGTGTGTGTGTGCTTGTGTTAGTGTGTGTGTGCTTGTGTTAGTGTGTGTGTGCTTGTGTTAGTGTGTGTGTGCTTGTGTTAGTGTGTGTTGCTTGTGTTAGTGTGTGTGTGCTTGTGTTAGTGTGTGTGTGCTTGTGTTAGTGTGTGTGTGCTTGTGTTAGTGTGTGTGTGCTTGTGTTAGTGTGTGTGCTTGTGTTAGTGTGTGTGTGCTTCTGTTAGTGTGTGTGCGCTTGTGTTAGTGTGTGTGTGCTTGTGTTAGTGTGTGTGCGCTTGTGTTAGTGTGTGTGCACGTGTGTTAGTGTGTGTGTGCTTGTGTTAGTGTGTGTGTGCTTGTGTTAGTGTGTGTGTGCTTGTGTTAGTGTGTGTGTTGTGTTAGTGTGTGTGTGCTTGTGTTAGTGTGTGTGTGTGCTTGTGTTAGTGTGTGTGTGCTTGTGTTAGTGTGTGTGTGCGTGTGTTAGTGTGTGTGTGTGCTTGTGTTAGTGTGTGTGTGCTTGTGTTAGTGTGTTTGTGCTTGTGTTAGTGTGTGTGCTTGTGTTAGTGTGTGTGTGCTTCTGTTAGTGTGTGTGCGCTTGTGTTAGTGTGTGTGCACGTGTGTTAGTGTGTGCGCGTGTGTTAGTGTTTGTGTGCTTGTGTTAGTGTGTGTGTGCTTGTGTTAGTGTGTGTGTGCTTGTGTTAGTGTGTGTGCTTGTGTTAGTGTGTGTGTGCTTGTGTTAGTGTGTGTGTGCTTGTGTTAGTGTGTGTGTGCTTGTGTTAGTGTGTGTGTGCTTGTGTTAGTGTGTTGTGCTTGTGTTAGTGTGTGTGTGCTTGTGTTAGTGTGTGTGTGCTTGTGTTAGTGTGTGTGTGCTTGTGTTAGTGTGTTTGTGCTTGTGTTAGTGTGTGTGCTTGTGTTAGTGTGTGTGTGCTTCTGTTAGTGTATGTGCGCTTGTGTTAGTGTGTGTGCACGTGTGTTAGTGTGTGCGCGTGTGTTAGTGTTTGTGTGCTTGTGTTAGTGTGTTTGTGCTTGTGTTAGTGTGTGTGTGCTTGTTTTAGTGTGTGTGCTTGTGTTAGTGTGTGTGCTTGTGTGTGCGCGTGTTAGTGTGTGTGCTTGTGTTAGTGTGTGTGTGCGTGTGTTAGTGTGTGTGCTTGTGTTAGTGTGTGTGTGCTTGTGTTAGTGTGTATGTGTTGTGTTAGTGTGTGTGTGCTTGTGTTAGTGTGTGTGCTTGTGTTAGTGTGTGTGTGCTTGTGTTAGTGTGTGTGTGCTTGTGTTAGTGTGTGTGTGCTTGTGTTAGTGTGTGTGTGCTTGTGTTAGTGTGTGTGTGCTTGTGTTAGTGTGTGTGTGCTTGTGTTAGTGTGTGTGTGCTTGTGTTAGTGTGTGTGCTTGTGTTAGTGTGTGTGTGTTGTGTTAGTGTGTGTGTGCGTGTGTTAGTGTGTGTGTGCTTGTGTTAGTGTGTGTGTGCTTGTGTTAGTGTGTGTGCTTGTGTTAGTGTGTGTGCTTGTGTTAGTGTGTGTGTGCTTGTGTTAGTGTGTGTGTGCTTGTGTTAGTTTGTGTGAGCTGTGTGTTAGTGTGTGTGCGTGTGTTAGTGTGTGTGTGCTTGTGTTAGTGTGTGTGTGCTTGTGTTAGTGTGTGTGTGTGTGTTAGTGTGTGTGCTTGTGTTAGTGTGGTGTGTGCTTGTGTTAGTGTGTGTGTGCTTGTGTTAGTGTGTGTGTGCTTGTGTTAGTGTGTGTGTGTGCTTGTGTTAGTGTGTGTGTGCTTGTGTTTGGTGTGCTTGTGTTAGTGTGTGTGTGCTTGTGTTAGTGTGTGTGTGCTTGTGTTAGTGTGTGTGTGCTTGTGTTAGTGTGTGTGCGTGTGTTTAGTGTGTGTGTCTTGTGTTAGTGTGTGTGTGCTTGTGTTATTGTTTGTGCATGTGTGTTAGTGTGTGTGTGCTTGTGTTAGTGTGTGTGTGCTTGTGTTAGTGTGTGTGTGCTTGTGTTAGTGTGTGTGTGCTTGTGTTAGTGTGTGTGCGTGTGTTAGTGTGTGTGCGCTTGTGTTAGTGTGTGTGCGTGTGTTAGTGTGTGTGTGCTTGTGTTAGTGTGTGTGTGCTTGTGTTAGTGTGTGTGTGCTTGTGTTAGTGTGTGTGCGTTTGTGTTAGTGTGTGTGCGCGTGTCTTAGTGTGTGTGTGCTTGTGTTAGTGTGTGTGTGCTTGTGTTAGTATGTGTGCTTGTGTTAGTGTGTTTGTGCTTGTGTTAGTGTGTGTGCTTGTGTTAGTGTGTGTTTGCTTGTGTTAGTGTGTGTGCGCTTGTGTTACTTTGTGTGCGCGTGTGTTAGTGTGTGCGCGTGTGTTAGTGTGTGTGTGCTTGTGTTAGTGTGTGTGTGCTTGTGTTAGTCTCGGCGTGCTTGTGTTAGTGTGTGTGTGCTTGTGTTAGTGTGTGTGTGTGTGTGTTAGTGTGTGTGCTTGTGTTAGTGTGTGTTTGCTTGTGTTAGTGTGTGTGCGCTTGTGTTACTTTGTGTGCGCGTGTGTTAGTGTGTGCGCGTGTGTTAGTGTGTGTGTGCTTGTGTTAGTGTGTGTGTGCTTGTGTTAGTGTGTGTGCTTGTGTTAGTGTGTGTGTGCTTGTTTTAGTGTGTGTGTGTGCTTGTGTTAGTGTGTGTGTGCTTGTGTTAGTGTGTGTGTGCGTGTGTTAGTGTGTGTGTGTGCTTGTGTTAGTGTGTGTGTGCTTGTGTTTGTGTGTGCATGTGTGTTAGTGTGTGTGTGCTTGTGTTAGTGTGCGTGTGCTTGTGTTAGTGTGTGTGTGCTTGTGTTAGTGTGTGTGCGCGTGTGTTTATGTGTGTGCTTGTGTTAGTGTGTGTGTGCTTGTGTTATTTTTTGTGCATGTGTGTTAGTGTGTGTGTGCTTGTGTTAGTGTGTGTGTGCTTGTGTTAGTGTGTGTGTGCTTGTGTTAGTGTGTGTGTGCATGTGTTAGTGTGTGTGCGTGTGTGTTAGTGTGTGTGCGCTTGTGTTAGTGTGTGTGCTTGTGTTAGTGTGTGTGTGCTTGTGTTAGTGTGTGTGCGCGTGTGTTAGTGTGTGTGCGCGTGTGTTAGTGTGTGTGCTTGTGTTAGTGTGTGTGTGCTTGTGTTAGTGTGTGTGTGCTTGCGTTAGTGTGTGTGTGCTTGTGTTAGTGTGTGTGTGCTGGTGTTAGTGTGTGTGTGCTTGTGTTAGTGTGTGTGTGCTTGTGTTAGTGTGTGTGCGTGTGTGTTAGTGTGTGTGCTTGTGTTAGTGTGTGTGTGCGTGTGTTTGTGTGTGAGCTTGTGTTAGTGTGTTTGTGCTTGTGTTAGTGTGTGTGTGCTTGTGTTAGTGTGTGTGTGCTTGTGTTAGTGTGTGTGTGCTTGTGTGTGTGCTTGTGTTAGTGTGTGTGTGCTTGTGTGTTAGTGTGTGTGCGTGTGTGTGCGCATGTTAGTGTGTCTGCTTGTGTTAGTGTGTGTGTGCGTGTATTAGTGTGTGTGCTTGTGTTAGTGTGTGTGTGCTTGTGTTAGTGTGTATGTGCTTGTGTTAGTGTGTGTGTGCTTGTGTTAGTGTGTGTGTGCTTGTGTTAGTGTGTGTGTGCTTGTGTTAGTGTGTGTGTGCTTGTGTTAGTGTGTGTGTGCTTGTGTTAGTGTGTGTGTGCTTGTGTTAGTGTGTGTGTGCTTGTGTTAGTGTGTGTGTGCTTGTGTTAGTGTGTTGTGCTTGTGTTAGTGTGTGTGTGCTTGTGTTAGTGTGTGTGTGCTTGTGTTAGTGTGTGTGCTTGTGTTAGTGTGTGTGTGCTTGTGTTAGTGTGTGTGTGCTTGTGTTAGTGTGTGTGTGCTTGTGTTAGTGTGTGTGTGCTTGTGTTAGTGTGTGTGTGCTTGTGTTAGTGTGTTTGTGCTTGTGTTAGTGTGTGTGTGCTTGTGTTAGTGTGTGTGTGCTTGTGTTAGTGTGTGTGTGCTTGTGTTAGTGTGTGTGTGCTTGTGTTAGTGTGTGTGTGCTTGTGTTAGTGTGTGTGTGCTTGTGTTAGTGTGTGTGCTTGTGTTAGTGTGTGTGCTTGTGTTAGTGTGTGTGCTTGTGTTAGTGTGTGTGCGCTTGTGTTAGTGTGTGTGCGCGTGTGTTAGTGTGTGTGTGCTTGTGTTAGTGTGTGTGTGCTTGTGTTAGTGTGTGTGTGCTTGTGTTAGTGTGTGTGTGTGTGTTAGTGTGTGTGTGCTTGTTTTAGTGTGTGTGTGTGTGCTTGTGTTAGTGTGTGTGTGCTTGTGTTAGTGTGTGTGTGCGTGTGTTAGTGTGTGTGTGTGCTTGTGTTAGTGTGTGTGTGCTTGTGTTTGTGTGTGCATGTGTGTTAGTGTGTGTGTGCTTGTGTTAGTGTGCGTGTGCTTGTGTTAGTGTGTGTGTGCTTGTGTTAGTGTGTGTGCGCGTGTGTTTATGTGTGTGCTTGTGTTAGTGTGTGTGTGCTTGTGTTATTTTTTGTGCATGTGTGTTAGTGTGTGTGTGCTTGTGTTAGTGTGTGTGTGCTTGTGTTAGTGTGTGTGTGCTTGTGTTAGTGTGTGTGTGCATGTGTTAGTGTGTGTGCGTGTGTGTTAGTGTGTGTGCGCTTGTGTTAGTGTGTGTGCTTGTGTTAGTGTGTGTGTGCTTGTGTTAGTGTGTGCGCTTGTGTTAGTGTGTGTGCTTGTGTTAGTGTGTGTGCTTGTGTTAGTGTGTGTGTGCTTGTGTTAGTGTGTGTGCTTGTGTTAGTGTGTGTGTGCTTGTGTTAGTGTGTGTGGCTTGTGTTAGTGTGTGCTTGTGTTAGTGTGTGTGCTTGTGTTAGTGTGTGTGCTTGTGTTAGTGTGTGTGTGCGTTGTGTTAGTGTGTTGTGCTTGTGTTAGTGTGTGTGTGATTGTGTTAGTGTGTGTGTGCTGTGTTAGTGTGTGTGTGCTTGTGTTAGTGTGTGTGCTTGTGTTAGTGTGTGTGTGCTTGTGTTAGTGTGTGTGCTTGTGTTAGTGTGTGTGTGCTTGTGTTAGTGTGTGTGCTTGTGTTAGTGTGTGTGTGCTTGTGTTAGTGTGTGTGTGCTTGTGTTAGTGTGTGTGGCTTGTGTTAGTGTGTGTGTGCTTGTGTTAGTGTGTGTGCTTGTGTTTAGTGTGTGTGTGCTTGTGTTAGTGTGTGTGTGCTTGTGTTAGTGTGTGTGTGCTTCTGTTAGTGTGTGTGTGCTTGTGTTAGTGTGTGTGTGCTTGTGTTAGTGTGCGTGTGCTTGTGTTAGTGTGTGTGTGCTTGTGTTAGTGTGTGTGTGCTTGTGTTAGTGTGCGTGTGTGTGTGTTAGTGTGTGTGTGCTTGTGTTAGTGTGTGTGTGCTTGTGTTAGAGTGTGTGCTTGTGTTAGTGTGTGTGCTTGTGTTAGTGTGTGTGTTAGTGTGTGTGTGCTTGTGTTAGTGTGTGTGTGCTTGTGTTAGTGTGTGCTGCTTGTGTTAGTGTGTGTGCTTGTGTTAGTGTGTGTGTGCTTGTGTTAGTGTGTGTGTGCTTGTGTTAGTGTGTGTGCTTGTGTTAGTGTGTGTGTGCTTGTGTTAGTGTGTGTGCTTGTGTTAGTGTGTGTGTGCTTGTGTTAGTGTGTGTGTGCTTGTGTTAGTGTGTGTGCTTGTGTTAGTGTGCGTGTGCTTGTGTTAGTGTGTGTGTGCTTGTGTTAGTGTGTGTGCGCGTGTGTTAGTGTGTGTGCTTGTGTTAGTGTGTGTGTGCTTGTGTTAGTGTGTGTGCTTGTGTTAGTGTGTGTGTGCTTGTGTTAGTGTGTGTGTGCTTGTGTTAGTGTGTGTGCTTGTGTTAGTGTGTGTGTGCTTGTGTTAGTGTGTGTGCTTGTGTTAGTGTGTGTGTGCTTGTGTTAGTGTGTGTGCTTGTGTTAGTGTGTGTGCTTGTGTTAGTGTGTGTGTGCTTGTGTTAGTGTGTGTGCGCGTGTGTTAGTGTGTGTGCGTGTGTTAGTGTGTGTGCTTGTGTTAGTGTGTGTGTGCTTGTGTTAGTGTGTGTGCTTGTGTTAGTGTGTGTGTGCTTGTGTTAGTGTGTGTGTGCATGTGTTAGTGTGTGTGCATGTGTGTTAGTGTGTGTGCGCTTGTGTTAGTGTGTGTGCTTGTGTTAGTGTGTGTGTGCTTGTGTTAGTGTGTGTGCGCGTGTGTTAGTGTGTGTGCGCGTGTGTTAGTGTGTGTGCTTGTGTTAGTGTGTGTGTGCTTGTGTTAGTGTGTGTGTGCTTGCGTTAGTGTGTGTGTGCTTGTGTTAGTGTGTGTGTGCTGGTGTTAGTGTGTGTGTGCTTGTGTTAGTGTGTGTGTGCTTGTGTTAGTGTGTGTGCGCGTGTGTTAGTGTGTGTGCGTGTGTGTTAGTATGTGTGCTTGTGTTAGTGTGTGTGTGCGTGTGTTTGTGTGTGAGCTTGTGTTAGTGTGTTTGTGCTTGTGTTAGTGTGTGTGTGCTTGTGTTAGTGTGTGTGTGCTTGTGTGTGTGCTTGTGTTAGTGTGTGTGTGCTTGTGTGTGTGCTTGTGTTAGTGTGTGTGAGCTTGTGTGTTAGTGTGTGTGCGTGTGTGTGCGCATGTTAGTGTGTCTGCTTGTGTTAGTGTGTGTGTGCGTGTATTAGTGTGTGTGCTTGTGTTAGTGTGTGTGTGCTTGTGTTAGTGTGTGTGCTTGTGTTAGTGTGCATGTGCTTGTGTTAGTGTGTGTGTGCTTGTGTTAGTGTGTGTGTGCTTGTGTTAGTGTGCATGTGTGTGTGTTAGTGTGTGTGCGTGTGTTAGTGTGTGTGTGCTTGTGTTAGTGTGTGTGTGCTTGTGTTAGTGTGTGTGTGCTTGTGTTAGTGTGTTTGCGCTTGTGTTAGTGTGTGTGCACGTGTGTTAGTGTGTGTGCGCGTGTGTTAGTGTGTGTGCGCGTGTGTTAGTGTGTGTGTGCTTGTGTTAGTGTGTGTGTGCTTGTGTTAGTGTGTGTGTGCTTGTGTTAGTGTGTGTGTGTGTTAGTGTGTGTGTGCTTGTGTTAGTGTGTGTGTGTTAGTGTGTTTGTGCTTGTGTTAGTGTGTGTGTGCGTGTGTTAGTGTGTGTGTGCTTGTGTTAGTGTGTGTGTGCTTGTATTTGTGTGTGCATGTGTGTTAGTGTGTGTGTGCTTGTGTTAGTGTGTGTGTGCTTGTGTTAGTGTGTGTGCTTGTGTTAGTGTGTGTGTGCTTGTGTTAGTGTGTGTGCGTGTGTGTTTCTGTGTGTGCTTGTGTTAGTGTGTGTGTGCTTGTGTTAGTGTGTGTGCATGTGTGTTAGTGTGTGTGTGCTTGTGTTAGCGTGTGTGTGCTTGTGTTAGTGTGTGTGTCCATGTGTTAGTGTGTGTGCGAGTGTGTTAGTGTGTGTGCGCTTGTGTTATTGTGTGTGTGTGCTTGTGTTAGTGTGTGTGCGTTTGTGTTAGTGTGTGTGCGCGTGTGTTAGTGTGTGTGCGCTTGTGTTAGTGTGTTTGCGCGTGTGTGCGCGTGTTAGTGTGTGTGCTTGTGTTAGTGTGTGTGTTAGTGTGTGTGCTTGTGTTAGTGTGTGTGTGCTTGTGTTAGTGTGTGTGCTTGTGTTAGTGTGCGTGTGCTTGTGTTAGTGTGTGTGTGCTTGTGTTAGTGTGTGTCTGCTTGTGTTAGTGTGTGTGTGCTTGTGTTAGTGTGTGTGTGCTTGTGTAAGTGTGTGTGTGAGTGTGTTAGTGTGTGTGTTAGTGTGTGTGCTTGTGTTAGTGTGTGTGTGCTTGTGTTAGTGTGTGTGCTTGTGTTAGTGTGCGTGTGCTTGTGTTAGTGTGTGTGTGCTTGTGTTAGTGTGTGTCTGCTTGTGTTAGTGTGTGTGCTTGTGTTAGTGTGCGTGTGCTTGTGTTAGTGTGTGTGTGCTTGTGTTAGTGTGTGTGCATGTGTGTTAGTGTGTGTGTGCTTGTGTTAGCGTGTGTGTGCTTGTGTTAGTGTGTGTGTTAGTGTGTGTGCTTGTGTTAGTGTGTGTGTGCTTGTGTTAGTGTGTGTGCTTGTGTTAGTGTGCGTGTGCTTGTGTTAGTGTGTGTGCATGTGTGTTAGTGTGTGTGTGCTTGTGTTAGTGTGTGTCTGCTTGTGTTAGTGTGTGTGTGCTTGTGTTAGTGTGTGTGCATGTGTGTTAGTGTGTGTGTGCTTGTGTTAGCGTGTGTGTGCTTGTGTTAGTGTGTGTGTCCATGTGTTAGTGTGTGTGCGAGTGTGTTAGTGTGTGTGCGCTTGTGTTATTGTGTGTGTGTGCTTGTGTTAGTGTGTGTGTGCTTGTGTTATTGTGTGTGCGTTTGTGTTAGTGTGTGTGCGCGTGTGTTAGTGTGTGTGCGCTTGTGTTAGTGTGTTTGCGCGTGTGTGCGCGTGTTAGTGTGTGTGCTTGTGTTAGTGTGTGTGTTAGTGTGTGTGCTTGTGTTAGTGTGTGTGTGCTTGTGTTAGTGTGTGTGCTTGTGTTAGTGTGCGTGTGCTTGTGTTAGTGTGTGTGTGCTTGTGTTAGTGTGTGTCTGCTTGTGTTAGTGTGTGTGTGCTTGTGTTAGTGTGTGTGTGCTTGTGTTAGTGTGTGTCTGCTTGTGTTAGTGTGTGTGTGCTTGTGTTAGTGTGTGTGTGCTTGTGTAAGTGTGTGTGTGAGTGTGTTAGTGTGTGTGTGCTTGTGTTAGTGTGTGTGTGCTTGTGTTAGTGTGCGTGTGTGTGTGTGTTAGTGTGTGTGCGTGTGTTAGTGTGTGTGTGCTTGTGTTAGTGTGTGTGCGCTTGTGTTAGTGTGCGTGCGCGTGTGTTAGTGTGTGTGCGTGTGTTAGTGTGTGTGTGCTTGTGTTAGTGTGTGTGTGCTTGTGTTAGTGTGTGTGCTTGTGTTAGTGTGTGTGTGCTTGTGTTAGTGTGTGTGTGCTTGTGTTAGTGTGTGTGTGCTTGTGTTAGTATGTTTGCTTGTGTTAGTGTGTTTGTGCTTGAGTTAGTGTGTGTGCTTGTGTTAGTGTTTGTGTGCTTCTGTTAGTGTGTGTGTGCTTGTGTTAGTGTGTGTGCGCGTGTGTTAGTGTGTGTGCGTGTGTGTGCACGTGTGTTAGTGTGTGTGCGCGTGTGTTAGTGTGTGTGCTTGTGTTAGTGTGTGTGCTTGTGTTAGTGCGTGTGTGCTTGTGTTAGTGTGTTTTTGCTTGTGTTAGTGTTTGTGTGCTTCTGTTAGTGTGTTTGTGCTTGTGTTAGTGTGTGTGCGCGTGTGTTAGTGTGTGTGCGTGTGTGTGCACGTGTGTTAGTGTGTGTGCGCGTGTGTTAGTGTGTGTGCTTGTGTTAGTGTGTGTGCTTGTGTGCGTGTGTGTTCGTGTGTGTGTGCTTGTGTTAGTGTGTGTGTGCTTGTGTTAGTGTGTGTGTGCTTGTGTTTGTGTGTGTGCGTGTGTGTTAGTGTGTGTGTGCTTGTGTTAGTGTGTGTGCATGTGTGTTAGTGTGTGTGTGCTTGTGTTAGTGTGTGTGTGTGTTAGTGTGTGTGCGCTTGTGTTAGTGTATGTGTGCTTGTGTTAGTGCGTGTGCTTGTGTTAGTGTGTGTTTGCTTGTGTTAGTGTGTGTGTGCTTGTGTTAGTGCGTGTGCTTGTGTTAGTGTGTGTGTGCGTGTGTTTGTGTGTGTGTGCGTGTGTTAGTGTGTGTGTGCTTGTGTTAGTGTGTGTGTGCTTGTGTTAGTGCGTGTGCTTGTGTTAGTGTGTGTGTGCGTGTGTTTGTGTGTGTGTGCTTGTGTTAGTGTGTGTGCGCGTGTGTTACTGTGTGTGCTTGTGTTAGTGTGTGTTTGCTTGTGTTAGTGTGTGTGTGCTTGTGTTAGTGCGTGTGCTTGTGTTAGTGTGTGTGTGCGTGTGTTTGTGTGTGTGTGCTTGTGTTAGTGTGTGTGTGCTTGTGTTAGTGTGTGTGCTTGTGTTAGTGTGTGTGTGCTTTTGTTAGAGTGTGTGCGCATGTGGTAGTGTGTGTGTGCTTGTGTTAGTGTGTGTGCTTGTGTTAGTGTGTGTGTGCTTGTGTTGGTGTGTGTGCGCTTGTGTTAGTGTGTGTGCTTGTGTTAGTGTGTGTGCTTGTGTTAGTGTGTGTGTGCGTGTGTTAGTGTGTGTGCTTGTGTTAGTGTGTGTGCTTGTGTTAGTGTGTGTGTGCTTGTGTTGGTGTGTGTGCTTGTGTTAGTGTGTGTGTGCGTGTGTTAGTGTGTGTGTGCGTGTGTTAGTGTGTGTGCGCTTGTGTTAGTGTGTGTGTGCTTGTGTTAGTGTGTGTGCTTGTGTTAGTGTGTGTGTGCGTGTGTTAGTGTGTGTGTGCGTGTGTTAGTGTGTGTGCGCGTGTGTTAGTGTGTGTGTGCTTGTGTTAGTGTGTGTGCTTGTGTTAGTGTGTGTGTGCGTGTGTTAGTGTGTGTGTGCGTGTGTTAGTGTGTGTGCGCGTGTGTTAGTGTGTGTGTGCTTGTGTTAGTGTGTGTGCTTGTGTTAGTGTGTGTGTGCTTGTGTTAGTGTGTGTGCGCTTGTGTTAGTGTGTGTGTGCTTGTGTTAGTGTGTGTGCTTGTGTTAGTGTGTGTGTGCGTGTGTTAGTGTGTGTGTGCGTGTGTTAGTGTGTGTGCGCGTGTGTTAGTGTGTGTGTGCTTGTGTTAGTGTGTGTGTGCTTTTGTTACTGTGTCTGTGCTTGTGTTATTGTGTGTGTGCTTGTGCTAGTGTGTGTGTGCTTATGTTAGTGTGTCTGTGCTTGTGTTAGTGTGTGTGTGCTTGTGTTAGTGTGTGTGCTTGTGTTAGTGTGTGTGTGCATGTGTTAGTTTGTGTGTGCGCTTGTGTTAATGAGTGTGTGCTTGTGTTAGTGTGTGTGTGCTTGTGTTAGTGTGTGTGTGCTTGTGTTAGTGTGTGTGTGCTTGTGTTAGTGTGTGTGCTTGTGTTAGTGTGTGTGTGCTTGTGTTAGTGTGTGTGCGCGTGTGTTAGTGTGTGTGCATGTGTGTGCACGTGTGTTAGTGTGTGTGCGCGTGTGTTAGTGTGTGTGCTTGTGTTAGTGTGTGTGCTTGTGTGTGTGCGTGTGTGTTAGTGTGTGTGTGCTTGTGTTAGTGTGTGTGTGCTTGTGGTAGTGTGTGTGTGCTTGTGTTAGTGTGTGTGCGTGTGTGTTAGTGTGTGTGTGCTTGTGTTAGTGTGTGTGCATGTGTGTTAGTGTGTGTGTGCTTGTGTTAGTGTGTGTGTGTGTTAGTGTGTGTGTGCTTGTGTTAGTGTGTGTGCGCTTGTGTTATTGTGTGTGCGTGTGTGTTAGTGTGTGTGCGCGTGTTTTACTGTGTGTGCTTGTGTTAGTGTGTGTTTGCTTGTGTTAGTGTGTGTGTGCTTGTGTTAGTGCGTGTGCTTGTGTTAGTGTGTGTGTGCATGTGTTAGTGTGTGTGTGCTTGTGTTAGTGTGTGTGTGCTTGTGTTAGTGTGCGTGCTTGTGTTAGTTTGTGTGTGCTTTTGTTAGAGTGTGTGCGCATGTGGTAGTGTGTGTGTGCTTGTGTTAGTGTGTGTGCTTGTGTTAGTGTGTGTGTGCTTGTGTTGGTGTGTGTGCGCTTGTGTTAGTGTGTGTGCTTGTGTTAGTGTGTGTGCTTGTGTTAGTGTGTGTGCTTGTGTTAGTGTGTGTGCTTTTGTTAGTGTGTGTGTGCGTGTGTTAGTGTGTGTGTGCGTGTGTTAGTGTGTGTGCGCGTGTGTAAGTGTGTGTGTGCTTGTGTTAGTGTGTGTGTGCTTTTGTTACTGTGTCTGTGCTTGTGTTAGTGTGTGTGTGCTTGTGTTAGTGTGTGTGCTTGTGTTAGTTTGTGTGTGCATGTGTTAGTGTGTGTGTGCGTGTGTTAGTGTGTGTGTGCGCTTGTGTTAATGTGTGTGTGCTTGTGTTAGTGTGTGTGTGCTTGTGTTAGTGTGTGTGTGCTTGTGTTAGTGTGTGTGTGCTTGTGTTAGTGTGTCTGCGCGTGTGTTAGTGTGTGTGCGCTTGTGTTAGTGTGTGTGCTTCTGTTCGTGTGTGTGCACTTGTGTTAGTGTGTGTGCGCTTGTGTTAGTGTGTGTGTGCTTGTGTTAGTGTGTGTGCTTTTGTTAGTGTGTGTGTGCGTGTGTTAGTGTGTGTGTGCGTGTGTTAGTGTGTGTGCGCGTGTGTAAGTGTGTGTGTGCTTGTGTTAGTGTGTGTGTGCTTTTGTTACTGTGTCTGTGCTTGTGTTAGTGTGTGTGTGCTTGTGTTAGTGTGTGTGCTTGTGTTAGTTTGTGTGTGCATGTGTTAGTGTGTGTGTGTGCGTGTGTTAGTGTGTGTGTGCGCTTGTGTTAATGTGTGTGTGCTTGTGTTAGTGTGTGTGTGCTTGTGTTAGTGTGTGTGTGCTTGTGTTAGTGTGTGTGTGCTTGTGTTAGTGTGTCTGCGCGTGTGTTAGTGTGTGTGCGCTTGTGTTAGTGTGTGTGCTTCTGTTCGTGTGTGTGCACTTGTGTTAGTGTGTGTGCGCTTGTGTTAGTGTGTGTGTGCTTGTGTTAGTGTGTGTGTGCTTGTGTTAGTGTGTGTGCGCGTGTGTTAGTGTGTGCTTGTGTGTGTGCTTGTGTTAGTGTGTGTGCTTGTGTGTGTGTGCGTGTGTGTGTTAGTGTGTGTGTGCTTGTGTTAGTGTGTGTGTGCTTGTGTTAGTGTGTGTGTGCTTCTGTTTGTGTGTGTGCATGTGTGTTAGTGTCTGTGTGCTTGTGTTAGTGTGTGTGTGCTTGTGTTAGTGTGTGTGAGCTTGTGTTAGTGTGTGTGTGCTTGTGTTAGTGTGTGTGCTTGTGTTAGTGTGTGTGTGCTTGTGTTAGTGTGTGTGCGCTTGTGTTAGTGTGTGTGCTTGTGTTAGTGTGTGTGTGCTTGTGTTAGTGTGTGTGCGTGGGTGTTAGTGTGTGTGTGCTTGTGTTAGTGTGTGTGTGCTTGTGTTAGTGTGTTTCTGCTTGTGTTAGTGTGTGTGCTTGTGTTGGTGTGTGTGTGCTTGTGTTAGTGTGTGTGCGCTTGTGTTAGTGTGTGTGCGCGTGTGTTAGTGTGTGTGTGCTTGTGTTAGTGTGTGTGCGTGGGTGTTAGTGTGTGTGTGCTTGTGTTAGTGTGTGTGTGCTTGTGTTAGTGTGTGTGTGCTTGTGTTAGTGTGTGTGTGCTTGTGTTAGTGTGTGTGCTTGTGTTAGTGTGTGTGTGTGCTTGTGTTAGTGTGTGTGCGCGTGTGTTAGTGTGCATGTGTGTTAGTGTGTGTGCTTGTGTTAGTGTGTGTGCTTGTGTTAGTGTGTGTGTGCTTGCGTTAGTGTGTGTGCGTGTGTGTGTGCTTGTGTTAGTGTGTGTGTGCTTGTGTTGGTGTGTGTGCGCGTGTTAGTGTGTGTGCGCGTGTGTTAGTGTGTGCGCGTGTGTGTGCTTGTGTGTTCGTTTGTTCGTGTGTGTGTGCGTGGGTGTTCGTGTGTTCATGTGTGTTTGCTTGTGTGTGTGCGTGTTAGTGTGTGCGCGCATGTGTGCTTGTGTGTTCATGTGTGCATGTGTTCATGTGTTTGTGCGTGGGTGTTCATGTGTTCATGAGTTCATGTGTGTGTGTTAGTGTGTGTGTGCGTGTGTGTTCGTGTGTGTGCGCATGTGTTCGTGTGTGCGCGCGCATGTGCTTGTGTGGACATGCAGACATGTTAAAGGTAGAATCAGGTGCATATGTGAAGCCCCACCCAGTTGAATAGCCTGTAGTCCATGCACAGATTAATACACTGGTCCGGGGGAGGGAGGCTACGGCTAACACCCATGGGATTGTACCCCAGCAAGCGTCGGTACCTTCAGGAGAGGAGGCGAGAAATTAAGTGAAAAACCTTGGCGAGCTGGTTTGAGTGTAATGTCATCAAACATTCTGCTGCTTTTCCCACAGGGCAACTTTTCAACATTTTGGAGAAGTACTCGAGAATGGATTTTGGAACAAGCAGGGCCAGAGATCTATACGAGTTCATTCAGAACAATGTGGACTGTTTAAAGGGGCGAATCTGATCACCAGCAGCAAATGACACAAAGACGCTCAGTGTATTGATCGAGGAGAGGATCTTATTTATAATTCATTCCTCAAATCAACAGGCACATGCGATAGTCCTTAAACATACACTTAAAAAAGACAGCATTTACAACTGAGGCTTGCTGCTTTTAGTCGGGGACTGAACGTGTCACAGCTTCGAGCTCAGTGTACAGGTTGATCAGATCTCGTGGTATCTGTACAAACACACACCTTTTATACCTTTTTCTTACCCCCCTCGATGTGATTACCCACATGTTTCTGCATTACGATTGTACAAAAGTTAAATTACAGCCCCATATAAGGTGAATTTTAATTAGCTTGTCCCCTTATCAATAATACTTAGTTATTTTTCCGTTGTGTTAATGAGACTCCTTACTCTGTTATCTTAGCGCTAGATTCTGCTATTCTACAGGCGAAACCTTTGATTGTAAGTGTGTCTTTGATGCGGTGTCATTCCATACCAGCCAATCTTCTGCTTCTACAGAAACCCCAATTAAAAAGGAGGATGTATCCCCAGAGGTTTTCCTTTGTTTTTCACACACTTGTTATCAACTGATTAAAGTTCTCTGAAATATCTGGATCAATCTGCACTGGGACGTCTTTAGGTTTACTGAAGTGATTAAACAGACCACAGCTTCGAGATCAGCCTTAGTTCAGTGGTCACCACATCTAAATTAACTTAACAAGCAAAGGTGAAAGGTTAACATTGCCACACTATGAAGAGAGATCAGCAGCAGCACAGCGTCAGTAGGCTTCGGACCAGTCTGATTAACCCTGTGCTTACAGCGTTAGGGTCAAGGTTGTTTTTACACAGATTGTGATGCTACAACTGGGCAAACACCAACCAGGTCTGAAGTGATAGCCTGAAGCTGTCTCATGCATTTTTACACAGATTCCCGAGGGGCGTTTCATTTCATAGGGAGTCAAACGGCTTTCGGATGAGACGTTAAACCGAGACCCCGTCTGCTCTCTCGGGGGGAGGTAAAAGATCCCATGGCACTATTTCGAAGAAGAGCAGGGCAGTTATCCCCGGTGTCCGGGCCAATATTTATCCCTCAATGAATATCACTAAAACAGATTATCTGGTCATTATCACATCGCTGTTTGTGGGAGCTTGCTGTGCGCAAATTGGCTGCCACGTTTCTACATTACAACAGTGAGTCCTGTCCAAAAGTCCTTCATTGGCTGTAAAGCCTTTGGGACGTCCTGAGGTCGTGAAAGGCGCTATAGAAATGCAAGTCTTTCTTTCTTTATAAGTGTTAAGTGGTTCTCCAACTCAAATTGTACTTGTACATCCTAATCCAAATTAAAAACTTAAAATAATCTTGAAAGGAACGAGAATTTTTTTTGATGGGTAACAGGAGCACTCACTACATTTCCCCATCACTGTCAATGACTGACACATCACCCCGTGGGATGTCTGTACAACCGCAATAGGATAGAATCAAAGCAATGAACCCAAGCTGAGACCTCTCAACCTGCCCCTAGCTCTTCGATCCGCTGGTATAATGTGCACAGCAGTTGCTCAGATCAGCGTCTGTGTGGTGAGGGGCCGAGGGGCCTGCTTTTACACCAGGGCCGCTGAGACATAGACCCAGATTATTTTTTTATTCGTTTATGGGATGTGGGTGTCGCTGACAAGGCCAGCATTTATTGCCCATCCCTAGTTGCCCTCGAGAAGGTGGTGGTGAGTCACCTTCTTGAACCGCTGCAGTCCATGTGGTGAAGGTGCTCCCACAGTACTGTTAGGGAGGGAGTTCCAGGATTCTGACCCAGCAACGATGAAGGAACGGTGATATTTCTGCTTATAAAAGCAGAAGTCTCTTTTGTCCCCTGATGTGGTGGGGGGGGTGGGCATTAGCTAGTAAAGTTCTCAATGAACTCTCACCAACAGTAAATATCACACCTACAGCTATCATCCTGTCCTGGTGCTATTCCGTGAGTCTCCCATCCAGTTTTGGAGGGGGGGGTGGGTGGGGGCGGAAGGTTGCAACCTTTCATTTAGCTGTCACATCCTCTAGGAGCCTCGTACCAATGAGCAGGAAGATGATGTTGAAAGAGCTCCGGGCTGGCATGAACAGGCTCCCAGCATGGATCTAACAGGAGGCAGCAAATGCTGAAGCTTTTTAGTCTGAATAACCAGGAAATCAGTTTCATTTTGACACATTGGATGAACTTTTCAGCGCTTCCTATTGCTGACCTTGCATGTGTTCATGAGTAAGGGTAGAACTCAGATTCGAGTCAAACATTTTGTAATTGTGAAGTCGACAGAGAAGTCATCAGGCCCCTGAATGGCAGCTCAGAGAGTGAGCGAGTTACGCCACCACTCACACTGGGGAGGGAAGGACAGAAACCCACAATCAGTGCTGTCACTAGGATTTCTGTAAAAGGTGAGTGTGGAACTTTCACTCTTTAAAAAGCCTCCCTGCGGTACAATTCTAGAATGTATCCCTTCAAAGCTGGGCTGCCTGAAGAGAGCATTTGGAGCCGGATAACACAACGGTGAAGAACGGACGGGTACCAGACTGTCACTGGAGTTGGGAGCAGTGTGAGGGGATGTACAAGAAGAATTGCACACCATGAAATTGGTGGGATTAAATGTGATTTTTCTTCACTGCATTTCCAACAAGATGTTAAACGCTTGGCAATTACGGAGTTCTTCACCATCAAAGGAAGTGACTGAGAGCTGGTCTTGCAGAGGTAAGAAAGATAGTCAGTGGAATATCCGCGCCATAACTAAGACCGCCTATTTCCACCATCGCAACCTCACCTGACTCTGCCCTTGCCTCAGCTCATCTGCTGCTGAAACCCTCATCAATGCCTTTGTTACCTCTAGACTTGACTATTCCAACGCACTCTTGGCTGGCCTCCCACATTCTACCCTCCGTAAACTTGAGGTCATCCAGAACTCTGCTGCCCATGTCTTAACTCGCACCAAGTCCCGTTCACCCAATTCCCCTGTACTCGCTGATCTACATTGGCTCCCGGTTAAGCAACGCCTCGATTTCAAAATTCCCAGCCTTGTTTTCAAATCCCTCCATGGCCTCGTTCCTCCCTATCTCTGTAATCTCCTTCAGCCCCACAACCACCCCCACCCCCCGCCCCCACTCCCCGAGATAGCTGCACTCCTCAAATTCTGCCCTCTTGAGTATCCCTGATTATAATCGCTCCACTATTGGTGGCCGTGCCTTCTGTTGCCTAGGCCCGAAGCTCTGGAATTCCCTCCCTAAACCTCTCCGCCTCGCTACCTCTCTTTCCTCCTTGAAGACGCTCCTTAAAACCTACCTTTTGGTCACCTGCCCTCATTTCTCCTCATGTGGCTCGGTGTCAGGATTTGTTTGCTGCTCCTGTGAAGCGCCTCGGGGACGATTCACTACATTAAAGGCACAAGTTGTTGTTGTTGAACTTTCTGCTGAACAAACACAAAAACTGAGAACAATGGTAAAAAATGACGGATTCAGTTAATAAACTAATGGCGGTGTTTTGCGGTGGTGTGCCGCCATACCGCCTTTGAAATATACCGCAAGTTAATGGCGAACTGGCAGCCTGTCAAAGTACTCCAGAGCGACGCAGCCGGCCGCAATGTTTGGGCCAATAATCCAAGACAGTTAAAGCTTGAACTCAGTGTAATCAGCACTTTTGTTGAAAGATATCACAAAGCGACAAGAATGACTAAAAATGACGTGCTGAGTATTTCCAGCATTTTCTGTATTTATTAAAAATTGAAAGTTCAGTGAAAACTAGCAATCCACGACAGAAAAATCTTTAATTCAATGAAATGACTGAATTGACAAATTGAAAGAGTGAATGATGGAATGACTGAACAAATGACAGTGTCAGAATGAATGAATAACTGAATGAACGTCCGAGTCACAGAAGGAGGCCATTCGGCCCATCGAGTCTGTGCCGGCTCTCTGGAGCAATCCCCCGCTCTATCCCCGTAGCCCTGCAAGTTTATTTCCCTCAAGTGCCTATCCAGTTTCCCCTTGAAAACATTGAGTGTCTCCACTTCCACCACTTCCATCAGCAGCGAGTTCCAGGTCCTCACCACTCGCTGCGTAAAAAAGTTTTTCCTCGCATGCCCCCTGTATCGCTTGCCCAAAACCTTAAATCTGTGTCCCCTAGTCCTTGTACCATCAACTAGTGGGAACAGCCTTTCCCTGTCTAGCCTATCCAAACCCGTCCTAATCTTGTACACCTCTATCAAATCACCCCTCAACCTCCTTTGCTCTAATGAGAACAAATCCAGCTTCTCCAACCTGTCCTTGTAGGTAAGATCCCCCATCCCTGGAACCATTCTGGTAAATCTCCTCTGCACCCTCTCAAGGGCCTTCACATCCTTCCTAAAGTGTGGTGACCAGAACTGGACACAATACTTCAGTTGTGGCCTAACCAGCGCTTTATAAAGGTTCAGCATAACTTCTCTACTTTTGTATTCAATACCTCTATTTATGAAGCCCTAGATCCCATATGCTTTGTTAACCACACTCTCTCAATATGTCCCGCCACCTTGAGGGACCTATGCACATTAACTCCCAGGTCCCTCTGTCTCTGCACACTCTTTAAAACTGTGTCATTAAGTGTATATTGCCTCTCCTTGTTCCTTCTGCCAAAATGCATCACCTCACACTTCTCTGTATTAAATTCCATCTGCCACTTGTCTGCCCATTCTGCTAGCTTTTCTATGTCCTGTTGCAGTCGATTGGTATCATCCTCACTGTTTGCCACACCCCCAAGTTTGGTGTCATTGGCAAATTTAGAAATTCTACTCTGTATTCCAATATCCAGGTCATTTATATATATCAAACAAAGCAGTGGCCCCAGCACTGACCCTTGGGGAACACCACTGTCTACCATCCTCCAGTCTGAAAAACAGCCATTTACCACAACTCGCTGTTTTCTGTCCTTAAGCCAATTCCTTATCCAAGCTGCCACTGACCCACCTATTCCATGAGCCTCAATTTTGTTAAGCTGCCTTCTATGTGGTTCTTTGTCAAACGCCTTCCGAAAATCCATGTAGACAACATCCATTGCATTCCCTTCATCAATCCTCCCTGTTACTTCATCAAAAAATTCAGTTAGATTAGTCAAACACGATCTGCCTTTTACAAATCCGTGTTGGCTCTCCTTAATTAGCTTAAACCTCTCCACGTGCCCATTAATTTTTTCCTTGATTATTGTTTCTAAAACTTTACCCACCACTGATGTGACTGTAGCTACTAAGATTGTCCTTACACCCTTTCTGAAACAATGGTGTCACATTTGCCACTTTCCAATCCTCAGGAACCTCCCCCGCATCTAGGGAAGATTGGAAAATTATGGCAAGCCCTTCCGCTGTCTCCTCCCCCAATTCCCTCAGCAACCTGGGATGCAAGCCATCTGGACCAGGCGACTTGTCCACTCTAAGCATACCCAGTCTTTCTAGTACAGCCTGTATCAATTTTCACCCCTTCCATTGCTTCCATATTTTCCACATCTACCGATATTTTGTCAGCATCCACCTCCTTAGTATTTTGTCTGGTCCTCCCTTGAAAAATTCACCTGACATTCATCATACACTCTCTTTTTTTGTTTCATCATCTTCTCTATCTCCCTCATCATCCAAGGAGCCCTTGCTTTGGTTCCCTTACCCTTCCCTCTTGTTGGAATGTACCTAACCTGTACTTGGAACATCTCCTCCTTAAAGATCACCCATTGTTCTGTTACAGTTTTTCCTGTCAGTCTTTGGTTCCATTTTACCCTGGCTCGATTTTAGCCCAGAACCTGCTCACCTCCTCCAATCCACACAAACTGACTCCTACCCTGCCAATGGCCCAGAGGCTGCTCACCTCCTCCAATCCACACACGCTGACTGCTACCCTGCCATTAGCCCAAAGCCTGCTCACCTCCTCCAATCGACACACACTGACTGCTACCCTGCCATTGGCCCAAAGCCTGCTCACCTCCTCCAAGCCACACACACTGACTGCTACCCTGCCATTGGCCCAAAGCCTGCTCACCTCCTCCAACCCACACATACTGACTCCTACCCTGCCATTGGCCCAAAGCCTGCTCACCTCCTCCAATCCACACACACTAACCCCAAACCGACTATTGGCCCAGAGGCTGCTCACCTCCTCCAATCCACAGCTCTCTCTCTCTCTCTCTGCTGTGATTGACAGCTCTCTCTCTCGCTCTCTCTCCTGTGATTGACAGCTCTCTCTCTCTCTCCTGTGATTGACAGCTCTCTCTCTCTCTCCCTCTCCTGTGATTGACAGCTCTCTCTCTCTCTCTCCTGTGATTGACAGCTCTCTCTCTCTCTCTCTCTCTCTCCTGTGATTGACAGCGCTCTCTCTCTCTCTCCTGTGATTGACAGCTCTCTCTCACTCTCTCTCTCTCTCTGCTGTGATTGACAGCTCTCGCGCTCTCTCTCTCCTGTGATTGACAGCTCTCTCTCTCGCCGGTGATTGACAGCTCTCTCTCTCTCTCACTCTCTCTCTCTCCTGTGATTGACAGCTCTCTCTCTCTCTCGCTCTCTCTCTCCTGCGATTGACAGCTCTCACTCTCTCTCGCTCTCTCTCTCCTGCGATTGACAGCTCAATCTCTCTCTCTCTCTCTCCTGTGATTGACAGCTCTCTCTCTCTCTCTCCTGTGATTGACAGCTCTCACTCTCTCTCTCCTGTGATTGACAGCTCTCTCTCACTCTCTCTCTCCTGTGATTGACAGCTCTCTCTCTCTCTCTCTCCTGTGATTGACAGCTCTCTCTCTCTCTCTCTCCTGTGATTGACAGCTCTCTCTCTCTCTCCTGTGATTGACAGCTCTCTCTCTCTCTCTCTCTTCCTCCTGTGATTGACAGCACTCTCTCTCTCTCTCTCTCTTCCTCCTGTGATTGACAGCTCTCTCTCTCTCTCTCTCCTGTGATTGACAGCTCTCTCTCTCTCTCTCTCTTCCTCCTGTGATTGACAGCTCTCTCTATCTCTCTCCTGTGATTGACAGCTCTCTCTCTCTCTCTCCTGTGATTGACAGCTCTCTCTCTCTCCTGTGATTGACAGCTCTCTCACTATCTCTCTCCTGTGATTGACAGCTCTCTCTCTCTCTCTCCTGTGATTGACAGCTCTCTCTCTCCCTTCCTCCTGTGATTGACAGCTCTCACACTATCTCTCTCCTGTGATTGACAGCTCTCTCTCAATCTCTCTCTCTCTCTCTCTCTCCTGTGATTGACAGCTCTCTCTCTCTCTCTCCTGTGATTGACAGCTCTCTCTCTCTCTCTCTCCTGTGATTGACAGCTCTCTCTCTCTCTCTCTCCTGTGATTGACAGCTCTCTCTCTCTCTCTCCTGTGATTGACAGCTCTCTCTCTCTCTCTCTCCCTCCTGTGATTGACAGCTAGCACTCTTTCTCTCTCTCTCTCTCTCCCTCCTGTGATTGACAGCTCTCTCTCTCTCTCTCTCCCTCCTGTGATTGACAGCTCTCTCACTCTCTCTCTCTCTCCTGTGATTGACAGCTCTCTCTCTCTCTCCTGTGATTGACAGCTCTCTCTCTCTCTCCTGTGATTGACAGCTCTCTCTCTCTCTCCTGTGATTGACAGCTCTCTCTCTCTCTCCTGTGATTGACAGCTCTCTCTCTCTCTCTCTCTCTCCTGTGAATGACAGCTCTCTCTCTCTCTCTCTCTCTCTCTCCTGTGAATGACAGCTTTCTCTCTCTCTCTCTCTCCTATGATTGACAGCTCTCTCTCTCTCTCTCTCTCCTGTGATTGACAGCTCTCTCTCTCTCTCTCTCTCCTGTGATTGACAGCTCTCTCTCTCTCTCTCACTCTCTCCTGTGATTGACAGCTCTCTCTATCTCTCTCTCTCCTGTGATTGACAGCTCTCTCTCTCTCTCTCTCTCCCTCCTGTGATTGACAGCTCTCTCTCTCTCTCTCTCCTGTGATTGACAGCTCTCTCTCTCTCTCTCTCTCCCTCCTGTGATTGACAGCTCTCTCTCTCTCTCCCTCCTGTGATTGACAGCTCTCTCTCTCTCTCTCTCTCTCTCTCCTGTGATTGACAGCTCTCTCTCTCTCTCTCTCTCTCCTGTGATTGACAGCTCTCTCTCTCTCTCTCTCTCCTGTGATTGACAGCTCTCTCTCTCTCCCCTGTGATTGACAGCTCTCTCTCTCTCTCTCTCCTGTGATTGACAGCTCTCTCTCTCTCTCTCTCCTGCGATTGACAGCTCTCCCTCTCTCTCTCTCCTGCGATTGACAGCTCTCTCTCTCTCTCTCTCTCTTCCTCCTGTGATTGACAGCTCTCTCTATCTCTCTCCTGTGATTGACAGCTCTCTCTCTCTCTCTCTCTCTCCTGTGATTGACAGCTCTCTCTCTCTCTCTCTCTCCTGTGATTGACAGCTCTCTCACTATCTCTCTCCTGTGATTGACAGCTCTCTCTCTCTCTCTCCTGTGATTGACAGCTCTCTCTCTCCCTTCCTCCTGTGATTGACAGCTCTCTCACTATCTCTCTCCTGTGATTGACAGCTCTCTCTCAATCTCTCTCTCTCTCTCTCTCCTGTGATTGACAGCTCTCTCTCTCTCCTGTGATTGACAGCTCTCTCTCTCTCTCTCTCTCCTGTGATTGACAGCTCTCTCTCTCTCTCTCTCCTGTGATTGACAGCTCTCTCTCTCTCTCTCCTGTGATTGACAGCTCTCTCTCTCTCTCTCTCTCCCTCCTGTGATTGACAGCTAGCTCTCTTTCTCTCTCTCTCTCTCTCCCTCCTGTGATTGACAGCTCTCTCTCTCTCTCTCTCCCTCCTGTGATTGACAGCTCTCTCACTTTCTCTCTCTCTCCTGTGATTGACAGCTCTCTCTCTCTCTCCTGTGATTGACAGCTCTCTCTCTCTCTCCTGTGATTGACAGCTCTCTCTCTCTCTCCTGTGATTGACAGCTCTCTCTCTCTCTCCTGTGATTGACAGCTCTCTCTCTCTCTCTCTCTCGCTCCTGTGAATGACAGCTCTCTCTCTCTCTCTCTCTCCTGTGAATGACAGCTTTCTCTCTCTCTCTCTCTCCTATGATTGACAGCTCTCTCTCTCTCTCTCTCCTGTGATTGACAGCTCTCTCTCTCTCTCTCTCTCCTGTGATTGACAGCTCTCTCTCTCTCTCTCACTCTCTCCTGTGATTGACAGCTCTCTCTATCTCTCTCTCTCTCCTGTGATTGACAGCTCTCTCTCTCTCTCTCTCTCTCCCTCCTGTGATTGACAGCTCTCTCTCTCTCTCTCTACTGTGATTGACAGCTCTCTCTCTCTCTCTCTCTCTCCCTCCTGTGATTGACAGCTCTCTCTCTCTCTCCCTCCTGTGATTGACAGCTCTCTCTCTCTCTCTCTCTCTCTCCTGTGATTGACAGCTCTCTCTCTCTCTCTCTCTCTCCTGTGATTGACAGCTCTCTCTCTCTCTCTCTCCTGTGATTGACAGCTCTCTCTCTCTCCCCTGTGATTGACAGCTCTCTCTCTCTCTCTCTCCTGTGATTGACAGCTCTCTCTCTCTCTCTCTCCTGCGATTGACAGCTCTCCCTCTCTCTCTCTCCTGCGATTGACAGCTCTCTCTCTCTCTGATTGACAGCTCTCTCTCTCTCTTTCTCGCTCTCTCTCTCCTGCGATTGACAGCTCTCTCTCTCGCTCTCTCTCTCCTGCGATTGACAGCTCTCTCTCTCTCTCTCTCTCTCCTGTGATTGAGAGCTCTCTCTCTCTCTCTCTCTCCTGTGATTGACAGCTCTCTCTCTCTCTCTCTCTCTCCTGTGATTGACAGCTCTCTCTCTCTCTCTCTCTCTCCCTCCTGTGATAGACAGCTCTCTCTCTCTCTCTCCTGTGATTGACAGCTCTCTCTCTCTCTCTCTCCTGTGATTGACAGCTCTCTCTCTCTCTCTCTCTCTCTCTCTCCTGTGAATAAAAATGTGAAGTCGCACAACACCAGGTTATAGTCCAACAGATTTATTTAAATTTACAAGCTTTCGGAGCTGTCGCTCCTTCCTCAGGTAGAGTAGCTGTGAGAGAATCTCCCAGAATTCACAATATAAACACAGAAAAAATGTATTCAAATCTTTCCCTACATCAAAGACACACTAAGAGCACAGCCAAGACAATGAGATGTGTCCCAGGGGGTCCAACGTGTCAAAACACCTGCTGGCTGCATATCCTCTGCAGTTGACTTTGGTTCTTGCGTTAGTTTTTTTTAAAAAAAGGCTGGAAAGACCGGCCATGATGTCAAGTCACGTTCTGTATCGTGACATGAACCCGATATCGCGATTGAGGCCATCCTCATGAGTGCAGAACTTGGCTATCAGTTTCTGCTCTATGATTTTGCGCTGTCGTGTATCCCGAAGGCCGCCTTGGAGAACGCTTACCCGCAGATCCGAGGCTGAATGCCCCTGACTGCTGAAGTGTTCCCCGACTGGGAGGCAACCCTCCTGCCTGGCGATTGTTGCGCAGTGTCCGTTCATACTTTGTCTCTGTGTCTGCATGGTCTCGCCGATGTACCATGCTCTGGGGCATCCTTTACTGCAACATATCAGGTAGACAACGTTGGCCGAGTCACATGAGTATGTACCATGTACCTGGTGGGTAGTGTCCTCACGTGTGATGATGGTATCTGTGTCCATGATCTGGCATGTCTTGCAGAGGTTGCCGTGGCAGGGTTGTGTGGTATCGTGGTTGCTGTTCTCCTGAAAGATGGGTAATCTGCTGCGAACGATGGTACTTTTGAGGTTAGGCGGCTGCTTGAAGGCGAGTAGTGGAGGCGTGGGGATGGTCTTAGCAAGGTGTTCGTCGTCATCGATGACATGTTGAAGGCTGCGAAGAACATGGCGTAGTTTTTCCGCTCCGGGGAAGTACTGGACGACGTAGGGTACTCTGTTGGTTGTGTCCCGTGTTCGTCTTCTGAGGAGGTCTATGCGGTTTTTCGCTGTGGCCCATCGGAACTGTCGATCGACGAGTCGAGCGTCATATCCCGTTCTTACGAGGGCGTCTTTCAATGTCCGTAGGTGTCCATCGCGTTCCTCCTCGTCTGAGCAGATCCTGTGTATTCGCAGGGCTTTTCCATAGGGGATGGCTTCTTTAACGTGGTTAGGGTGGAAGCTGGAGAAGTGGAGCATCGTGAGGTTGTCCGTGGGCTTGCGGTAGAGTGAAGTGCTGAGGCGTCCGTCTTTGATGGAGATTCGTGTGTCCAAGAATGAAACCGATTCTGAGGAGTAGTCCATGGTGAGTTTGATGGTGGGATGGAACCTGTTGATGCTATCGTGTAGTCCTTTCAGTGATCCTTCGCCGTGGGTCCAAAGGAAGAAGATGTCGTCGATGTATCTGGTGTACAGCGTTGGTTGGAGGGCCTGTGCAGCGAAGAAGTCTTGCTCGAACTTGTGCATGAAGATGTTGGCGTATTGGGGTGCGAATTTGGTCCCCATGGCTGTTCCGTGTGTTTGGGTAAAAAAATGGTTGTCGAAGGTGAAGACATTGTGGTCAAGGATGAAGCGGATGAGTTGTAGGATGGCGTCTGGAGATTGGCTGTTGTTGGTGTTGAGTACTGAGGCTGTCGCAGCGATGCCGTCATTGTGGGGGATATTGGTGTAGAGTGCCGATACGTCCAACGTGACGAGGAGTGTTCCTGGTTCAACTGATCCATGGGTGCTGAGTTTCTGCAAGAAGTCTGTAGTGTCGCGACAGAAGCTGGGGGTTCCCTGTACGATGGGTTTCAGGATGCCCTCGACGTACCCAGAGAGGTTCTCACACAGGGTTCCGTTGCCTGATACGATAGGACGTCCGGGTGTGTTGGCTTTGTGTATCTTTGGGAGGCAGTAAAAGTCTCCTACGCGGGGAGTATGTGGGATGAGAGCGCGTAGGATGTTTTGATGGTCTGGATCGAAGGTCTTGATCAGTCTATTGAGTTGGCGGGTGTGTTCTTTGGTCGGATCTGCGGGTAGCTGTCTGTAGTGTTCCTGGTTGTCCAGTTGTCGGTATGCTTCTTTGCAATAGTCCATTCTGTTCTGTATGACGATGGCTCCTCCTTTGTCCGCTGGTTTGATGACGATGTTGCGGTTGGTCTTGAGAGCATGGATGGCGTTGCGTTGTGCTCGGGTGACATTCTGGACTGTCTTGTGAGTACGGCTGATGAATCTGGCGTTGATCCATTTCCTGACAGCTTGAGCATACATGTCAAGCTTAGGGCAGCGACCCTCCGGAGGGGTCCAATTTGACTCTTTCTTCCTCGGTTGTAGCACTGCGGTTCCCTCTGTCTGCTGTTCCGGATCATTGATTGTCTCATTAGGAATGTTGCTGACATCTTGGGATTTGTGGTAGTATTCCCGGATCCTCATTCTCCTGATGAATTCCTCTGTGTCCGCCGCGAGACCGATGGGGTCCATTTTGGTGGTGGGGCAGAACTTGAGCCCTAGGGCAAGAACTTCGATTTCGTCTGGTTGAAGGGTGTGGTCCGACAGGTTGACGATGGACTTCCCTGTGGTTGCAACCGTGGTACCGGGGGAGGCTTGGTTGCAGCTGGTGGTTACGCCGAGTTTCTCAAGCTTCCTGTTCTTGCTGCACATGTAGCCAGCGTAGTTCCATTGCCTCGTCTGTTTGGCGGTGTCTCGTAGCTGGTCTGCTGTATCCTGAGCACAGGCTGAGAGCATGGACTCTATCTTGGTTTCTATCAAGCTCCGAAAGCTTGTAATTTTAAATAAATATGTTGGACTATAACCTGGTGTTGTGCGACTTCTCATTTTTGTCCACCCCAGTCCAACGCCGGCATCTCCACATCATGACCTCTATTGACACAGCAAACTGCCGGCTCAAAGTGGAGAGAATCGCCAAGAAGATCGCGCATATTGACACAGACATCAAGTAACTGCAGAGATGCAAGAAAGCAGACAAGATTCTGAAAGGACTACAGATCACAAACCCACTCAAGTCGACATACAACACAGACTACGCTGAGAGACTTTGCCGTCATACCTCTCGCACACTCCTCAACCATCTCGTACACCAGCTCTACAGCAGACGTCGCAACCTCGAAACCAAGATAGAGTCCATGCTCTCAGCCTGTGCTCAGGACACAGCAGACCAGCTACGAGACACCGCCAAACAGACGAGGCAACGGAACTACGCTGCCTACATGCGCATCAAGAACAGGAAGCTTGAGAAACTCGGCGTAACCACCAGCTGCAACCAAGCCTCCCCCGGTACCACGGTTGCAACCACAGGGAAGTCCATCGTCAACCTGTCGGACCACACCCTTCAACCAGACGAAATCGAAGTTCTCGCCCTAGGGCTCAAGTTCTGCCCCACCACCAAAATGGACCCCATCGGTCTCGCGGCGGACACAGAGGAATTCATCAGGAGAATGAGGATCCGGGAATACTACCACAAATCCCAAGATGTCAGCAACATTCCTAATGAGACAATCAATGATCCGGAACAGCAGACAGAGGGAACCGCAGTGCTACAACCGAGGAAGAAAGAGTCAAATTGGACCCCTCCGGAGGGTCGCTGCCCTAAGCTTGACATGTATGCTCAAGCTGTCAGGAAATGCATCAACGCCAGATTCATCAGCCGTACTCACAAGACAGTCCAGAATGTCACCCGAGCACAACGCAACGCCATCCACGCTCTCAAGACCAACCGCAACATCGTCATCAAACCAGCGGACAAAGGAGGAGCCATCGTCATACAGAACAGAATGGACTATTGCAAAGAAGCATACCGACAACTGGACAACCAGGAACACTACAGACAGCTACCCGCAAATCCGACCAAAGAACACACCTGCCAACTCAATAGACTGATCAAGACCTTCGATCCAGACCTTCAAAACATCCTACGCGCTCTCATCCCACGTACTCCCCGCGTAGGAGACTTTTACTGCCTCCCAAAGATACACAAAGCCAACACACCCGGACGTCCTATCGTATCAGGCAACGGAACCCTGTGTGAGAACCTCTCTGGGTACGTCGAGGGCATCCTGAAACCCATCGTACAGGGAACCCCCAGCTTCTGTCGCGACACTACAGACTTCTTGCAGAAACTCAGCACCCATGGACCAGTTGAACCAGGAACACTCCTCGTCACGATGGACGTATCGGCACTCTACACCAATATCCCCCACAATGACGGCATCGCTGCGACAGCCTCAGTACTCAACACCAACAACAGCCAATCTCCGGACGCCATCCTACAACTCATCCGTTTCATCCTTGACCACAATGTCTTCACCTTCGACAACCATTTTTTTATCCAAACACACAGAACAGCCATGGGGACCAAATTCGCACCCCAATACGCCAACATCTTCATGCACAAGTTCGAGCAAGACTTCTTCGCTGCACAGGACCTCCAACCAATGCTGTACACCAGATACATCGACGACATCTTCTTCCTTTGGACCCACGGCGAAGGATCACTGAAAGGACTACACGATAGCATCAACAGGTTCCATCCCACCATCAAACTCACCATGGACTTCTCCTCAGAATCGGTTTCATTCTTGGACACACGAATCTCCATCAAAGACGGACGCCTCAGCACTTCACTCTACCGCAAGCCCACGGACAACCTCACGATGCTCCACTTCTCCAGCTTCCACCCTAACCACGTTAAAGAAGCCATCCCCTATGGACAAGCCCTGCGAATACACAGGATCTGCTCAGACGAGGAGGAACGCGATGGACACCTACGGACACTGAAAGACGCCCTCGTAAGAACGGGATATGACGCTCGACTCGTCGATCGACAGTTCCGACGGGCCACAGCGAAAAACCGCATAGACCTCCTCAGAAGACGAACACGGGACACAACCAACAGAGTATCCTACGTCGTCCAGTACTTCCCCGGAGCGGAAAAACTACGCCATGTTCTTCGCAGCCTTCAACATGTCATCGATGACGACGAACACCTTGCTAAGGCCATCCCCACGCGTCCACTACTCGCCTTCAAGCAGCCAATTAACCTCAAAAGTACCATCGTTCGCAGCAGATTACCCATCTTTCAGGAGAACAGCAACCACGATACCACACAACCCTGCCACGGCAACCTCTGCAAGACATGCCAGATCATGGACACAGATACCATCATCACACGTGAGGACACTACCCACCAGGTACATGGTACATACTCATGTGACTCGGACAACGTTGTCTACCTGATACGTTGCAGTAAAGGATGCCCCAGAGCATGGTACATCGGCGAGACCATGCAGACACTGAGACAACGTATGAACGGACACCACGCAACAATCGCCAGGCAGGAGGGTTGCCTCCCAGTCGGGGAACACTTCAGCAGTCAGGGGCATTCAGCCTCGGATCTGCGGGTAAGCGTTCTCCAAGGCGGCCTTCGGGATACACGACAGCGCAAAATCATAGAGCAGAAACTGATAGCCAAGTTCTGCACTCATGAGGATGGACTCAATCGCGATACCGGGTTCATGTCACGATACAGAACGTGACTTGACATCATGGCCGGTCTTTCCAGCTCTCTCTCTCTCTCTCTCTCTCCCTCCTGTAATTGACAGCTCTCTCTCTCGCTCTCTCTCTCCTGTGATTGACAGCTCTCTCTCTCTCTCTCCTGTGATTGACAGCTCTCTCTCTCTCTCTCTCTCCTGTGATTGACAGCTCTCTCTCTCTCTATCCTGTGATTGACAGCTCTCTATCTCTCTCTCTCTCCTGTGAATGACAGCTCTCTCTCTCTCTCTCTCTCTCCCTCCTGTGATTGACAGCTCTCTCTCTCTCTCCTGTGATTGACAGCTCTCTCTCTCTCTCCTGTGATTGACAGCTCTCTCTCTCTCTCTCTCTCTCTCCTGTGATTGACAGCTCTCTCTCTCTCTCCTGTGATTGACAGCTCTCTCTCTCTCTCTCTCCTGTGAATGACAGCTCTCTCTCTCTCTCCAGTGAGTGACAGCTCGCTCTCTCTCTCTCCTGTGATTGACAGCTCTCTCTCTCTCTCTCTCTCTCCTGTGATTGACAGCTCTCTCTCTCTCTCTCTCACTCTCTCCTGTGATTGACAGCTCTCTCTTACTTTCTCTCTCCTGTTATTGACAGCTCTCTCTATCTCTCTCTCTCTCTCCTGTGAATGACAGCTCTCTCTCTCTCTCTCTCCTGTGATTGACTCTCTCTCTCTCTCTCTCTCACTCTCTCCTGTGATTGACAGCTCTCTCTTTCTCTCTCTCTCTCCTGTTATTGACAGCTCTCTCTCTCTCTCTCTCTCTCTCCTGTGAATGACAGCTCTCTCTCTCTCTCTCTCTCCTGTGAATGACAGCTCTCTCTCTCTCTCTCTCTCCTGTGAGTGACAGCTCTCTCTCTCTCTCTCCTGTGATTGACAGCTCTCTCTCTCTCTCTCTCTCTCCTGTGATTGACAGCTCTCTCTCTCTCTCTCTCACTCTCTCCTGTGATTGACAGCTCTCTCTTTCTCTCTCTCTCTCCTGTTATTGACAGCTCTCTCTCTCTCTCTCTCTCTCTTCTGTGAATGACAGCTCTCTCTCTCTCTCTCTCTCCTGTGAATGACAGCTCTCTCTTTCTCTCTCTCCTGTGAGTGACAGCTCTCTCTCTCTCTCCCTTCTGTGATTGATAGCTCTCTCTCTCTCTCTCTCTCCTGTGATTGACAGCTCTCTCTCTCTCTCTCCCTCCTGTGATTGACAGCTCTCTCTCTCTCTCCCTCCTGTGATTGACAGCTCTCTCTCTCTCCTGTGATTGACAGCTCTCTCTCTCTCTCTCTCCTGTGATTGACAGCTCTCTCTCTCTCTCTCTCCTGCGATTGACAGCTCTCTATCTCTAATTGACAGCTCTCTCTCTCTTTCTCTCTCTCGCTCTCTGTCTCCTGCGATTGACAGCTCTCTCTCTCTCGCGCTCTCTCTTTCCTGCGATTGACAGATCTCTCTCTCTCTCTCTCTCCTGTGATTGAGAGCTCTCTCTCTCTCTCGCTCTCATCTGTGATTGACAGCTCTCTCTCTCTCTCTCTCCTGTGATTGACAGCTCTCTCTCTCTCTCTCTCTCCCTCCTGTGATTGACAGCTCTCTCTCTCTCTCTCCTGTGATTGACAGCTCTCTCTCTCTCTCTCCTGTGATTGACAGCTCTCTCTCTCTCTCTCTCTCCTGTGAATGACAGCTCTCTCTCTCTCTCTCCTGTGAATGACAGCTCTCTCTCTCTCTCTCTCTCTCTCCTGTGAATGACAGCTCTCTCTCTCTCTCTCCTGTGAATGACAGCTCTCGCTCTCTCTCTCTCCTGTGAATGACAGCTCTCTCTCTCTCTCTCCTGTGAATGACAGCTCTCTCTCTCTCTCTCCTGTGAATGACAGCTCTCTCTCTCTCTCTCTCTCCTGTGAGTGACAGCTCTCTCTCTCTCTCTCTCCTGTGATTGACAGCTCTCTCTCTCTCTCCTGTGATTGACAGCTCTCTCTCTCTCTCTCTCTCTCACTCTCTCCTGTGATTGACAGCTCTCTCTCTCCTCTCTCTCTCTCTCCTGTGATTGACAGCTCTCTCTCTCTCTCTCTCCTGTGATTGACAGCTCTCTCTCTCTCTTCCTCCTGTGATTGACAGCTCTCTCACTATCTCTCTCCTGTGATTGACAGCTCTCTCTCTACCTCTCTCTCTTCCTCCTGTGATTGACAGCTCTCTCTCTCTCCTGTGATTGACAGCTCTCTCTCTCTCTCCCTCCTGTGATTGACAGCTCTTCTATCTCTCTCTTCTCTGTGATTGACAGCTCTCCTCTATCCTCTCCTGTGATTGACAGCTCTCTCTCTCTCTCCTCCTGTGATTGACAGCTCTCTCTCTCTCTCTCTCTCGGTGATGACAGCTTCTATCTACCTCCTCCTTGTGATGACAGCTCTCATCTCTCTCCTCCTTTCTCTCCTCAGCCTGTGATGACAGCTCTCCTCTCTCTCCTCTCAAGTGATGACAGCTCTCGCTCTCTCTCTCTCCTGTGATTGACAAGACTCTCACTCTCTCTCTCTCTCCTGTGATTGACACTCTCTCTCTCCTCTCCTCTCCTGTGAATGACAGCTCTCTCTACCTTTCCTCTTCCTGTGGATGGACAGCTCTCTCTTCCTCTCTCTCCCTGTGATTGAACAGCTTCTCTCTCTCTCTCTCATGTGATTGGACAGCTCTTCTCTCATCTCTCGCTCACTCCCCTGTGATTGACAGCTCTCCTCTCTCTCTCTCCTGTGATTGACAGCTCTCTCTCTCTCTCTCTCCAGTGATTGACAGCTCTCTCTTCCTCTCCCTCCTGTGATTGACAGCTCTTCTAACTAATCTCTCTCCTGTGATTGACAGCTCTCTCTCTCTCTCTCTCTCTCTCTCTCTGTGATTGACAGCTCTCTCTCTCCCTCTCTCTCTCTTCCTGTGATTGACAGCTCTCTCTCTCTCTCTCTCTCCTGTGATTGACAGCTCTCTCTCTCTTCCTCCTGTGATTGACAGCTCTCTCAGTATCTCTCTCCTGTGATTGACAGCTCTCTCTCGACCTCTCTCTCTTCCTCCTGTGATTGACAGCTCTCTCTCTCTCTCTCTCTCTACTGTGATTGACAGCTCTCTCTCTCTCTCCCTCCTGTGATTGACAGCTCTCTCTCTCTCTCTCTCTCTCTCCTGTGATTGACAGCTCTCTCACTATCTCTCTCCTGTGATTGAGAGCTCTCTCTCTCTCTCTCTCCTGTGATTGACAGCTCTCTCTCTCTCTTCCTCCTGTGATTGACAGCTCTCTCACTTTCTCTCTCCTGTGATTGACAGCTCTCTCTCTCTCTCTCTCTCTCCTGTGATTGACAGCTCTCTCTCTCTCTCTCTCTCCTGTGATTGACAGCTCTCTCTCTCTCTCTCTCCTGTGATTGACAGCTCTCTCTCTCTCTCTCCTGTGATTGACAGCTCTCTCTCTCTCTCTCCTGTGATTGACAGCTCTCTCTCTCTCTCCCTCCTGTGATTGACAGCTCTCTATCTCTCTCCTGTGATTGACAGCTCTCTCACTATCTCTCTCCTGTGATTGACAGCTCTCTCTCTCTCTCACTCCTGTGATTGACAGCTCTCTCTCTCTCTTCTCTCTCCTGTAATTGACAGCTCTCTCTCTCTTCTCTCTCCTTGATTGACAGCTCTCTCTCTCTCTCTCTCTCCTTGATTGACAGCTCTCGATCTCTCTGATGGCTCTCTCTCCTCTGTGATGACAGGCTCTCTCTCTCTCTCTCTCCCTGTGATTGACAGCTCTCTCTCTTCTCTCTCTCTGAATAGACAGCTCTCTCTCTCTCTCTATTCCTAAGATTGACAGCCTCTCTCGCTCTCTCCTGTGATTGACAGCTCTCTCTCTCTCTCTCTCCTGTGATGACAGCTCTCTCTCTCTCCTCCAGTGATTGACAGCTCTCTCTCTCTCTCTCCTGTAGTTGACAGCTCTCTCTCTCTCTCTCCTATGCATTGACAGCTCTCTCTCTCTCTCTCTACTCTGATTGGCAGCATCTCATCTCTCATCTCTGTGATTGACGGCTCCTCTCTCCTCTCTCTCTCCTGTGAATTGGACAGCTCTCTCTCTCTCTCTCCTCCTGTGATTGACAGCTCTCTCTCTCTCTCTCTCTTCTCTCTCCTGTGATTGACAGCTCTCTCTCTCTCTCCTCTGTGATTGACAGCTCTCTCTCTCTCTCTCTCTCTCCTGTGAATTGACAGCGCTCTCTCTCTCTCTCCTGTGATTGACAGCTCTCTCTCTCTATCTCTCTCTCCTGTGATGACAGCTCTCTCTCTCTCTCTCTCTCCGGTGAATGACAGCTCTCTCTCTCTCTCTCCTGTGATTGACAGCTCTCTCTCTCTCTCTCTCCTGTGATGACGCTCTCTCTCTCTCTCTCCTGTGATTGACAGTCTCTCTCTCACTTCTCCTGTGATTGACAGCTCTCTCTCTCACTCTCTCCTGTGCTTGACAGCTCTCTCTCTCTCTCTCTCTCTGTGATTGACAGCCTCCTATCTCTCTCTCTCTCCTGTGATTGACAGCTCTCTCTCTCTCTCTCTCCTGTGATTGACAGCTCTCTCTCCTCTCTCTTCACTCTGAGATGGACAGCTCTCTCTCTCTCTCTCCTGTGATTGACCAGCTCTCTCTCTCGCTCTCCTCTCTCTCCTGTGATTGACAGCTCTCTCTCTCTCTCTCTCTCTCTCCTGTGATTGACAGCTCTCTCTCTCTCTCTCATCTCCTGTGATTGACAGCTCTCTCTCTCTCTCCTCTGTGATTGACACTCTCTCTCTCTCTCTCTCCTGTGAATGACAGCTCTCTCTCTCTCTCCCTCCTGTGATTGACAGCTCTCTCTCTCTCTCTCCTACTGTAGATTGACAGCTCTCTCTCTCTCTCTCCTGTGATTGACAGCTCTCTCTCTCTCTCTCTCCTCCTGTGATTGACAGCTCTCTGTCTCTCTCCCTCCTGTGATTGACAGCTCTCTCTCTCTCTCTCCTGTGATTGACAGCTCTCTCTCTCTCTCTCTCTGTGATTGACAGCTCTCTCTCTCTCTCTCCTGTGATTGACAGCTCTCTCTATCTCTAATTGACAGCTCTCTCTCTCTTTCTCTCTCTCTCTCTCCTGTCTCTGCGATTGACAGCTCTCTCTCTCTCTCCTCTCTCCTCCTGCGATTGACAGCTCTCTCTCTCTCTCTCCTCTCTGAATGACAGCTCTCTCTCTCTCCCTCCTCTCCTGTGAATGACAGCTCTCTCTCTCTCTCTCCCTCCTGTGATTGACAGCTCTCTCTCTCTCTCTCTCCTGTGATTGACAGCTCTCTTCTCTCTCTCCTGTGATTGACAGCTCTCTCTCTCTCTCTCTCTGACTCTGTGATTGACAGCTCTCTCTCTCTCTCTCTCTGTGAATGACAGCTCTCTCTCTCTCTCTCTCCTGTGAATGACAGCTCTCTCTCTCTCTCTCCTGTGAATGACAGCTCTCTCTCTCTCTCTCTCTGTGAATGACAGCTCTCTCTCTCTCTCTCTCCTGTGAATGACAGCTCTCTCTCTCTCTCTCCTGTGAATGACAGCTCTCTCTCTCTCTCTCTCTCTCCTGTGATTGACAGCTCTCTCTCTCTCTCTCTCCTGTGATGACAGCTCTCTTCTCTCTCTCTCCTCTCTCCTGTGATTGAAGCTCTCTCTCTCTCTCTCTCTCTCCTGTGATTGACAGTCTCTCTCTCTCTCTCTCTCTCCTGTGATTGACAGCTCTCTTCTCTGGCTGACAGCTCTCTCTCTCTCTCTCTGTGATTGACAGCTCTCTCTCTCCCTCTTCTCTTCCTGTGAATGACAGCTCTCTCTCTCTCTCTCTCCTGTGATGACAGCTCTCTCTCTCTCTTACCTGTGATTGACAGCTCTCTCTCTCTTCTCTCTCCTGTGATTGACAGCTCTCTCTTCTCTCTCTCCTGTGATTGACAGCTCTCTCTCTCTCTCTCTCTCCTGTGATTGACAGCTCTCTCTCTCTCTCTCCTCTCTCCTGTGATTGACAGCTCTCTCTCTCTCTCTCTCTTTCCCCTGTGATTGACAGCTCTCTCTCTCTCTCTCTCCTGTGATTGACAGCTCTCTCTCTCTCTTCTCCTGTGATTGACAGCTCTCTCTCTCTCTTCTCCTGTGATTGACAGCTCTCATCTACTCCTCTCTTCCTCCTGTGATTGACAGCTCTCTCTCTCTCTCTCTCTGTGATTGACAGCTCTCTCTCTCTCTCCCTCCTGTGATTGACAGCTCTCTCTCTCTCTCTCTCCTGTGATTGACAGCTCTCTCTCTATCTCTCTCCTGTGATTGACAGCTCTCTCTCTCTCTCTCTCCTGTGATTGACAGCTCTCTCTCTCTCTTCCTCCTGTGATTGACAGCTCTCTCACTTTCTCTCTCCTGTGATTGACAGCTCTCTCTCTCTCTCTCTCCTGTGATTGACAGCTCTCTCTCTCTCTCTCTCTGTGATTGACAGCTCTCTCTCTCTCTCTCTCCTGTGATTGACAGCTCTCTCTCTCTCTCCTGTGATTGACAGCTCTCTCTCTCTCTCTCCTGTGATTGACAGCTCTCTCTTTCTCTCTCCCTCCTGTGATTGACAGCTCTCTATCTCTCTCTCCTGTGATTGACAGCTCTCTCACTATCTCTCTCCTGTGATTGACAGCTCTCTCTCTCTCTCTCTCTCACTCTCTCTGTGATTGACAGCTCTCTCTCTCTCTCTCTCTCTCCTGTGATTGACAGCTCTCTCTCTCTCTCTCTCTCCTGTGATTGACAGCTCTCTCTCTCTTCCTCCTGTGATTGACAGCTCTCTCAGTATCTCTCTCCTGTGATTGACAGCTCTCTCTCGACCTCTCTCTCTTCCTCCTGTGATTGACAGCTCTCTCTCTCTCTCTCTCTACTGTGATTGACAGCTCTCTCTCTCTCTCCCTCCTGTGATTGACAGCTCTCTCTCTCTCTCTCTCTCTCCTGTGATTGACAGCTCTCTCACTATCTCTCTCCTGTGATTGAGAGCTCTCTCTCTCTCTCTCTCCTGTGATTGACAGCTCTCTCTCTCTCTTCCTCCTGTGATTGACAGCTCTCTCACTTTCTCTCTCCTGTGATTGACAGCTCTCTCTCTCTCTCTCTCTCTCTCCTGTGATTGACAGCTCTCTCTCTCTCTCTCTCTCCTGTGATTGACAGCTCTCTCTCTCTCTCTCCTGTGATTGACAGCTCTCTCTCTCTCTCTCCTGTGATTGACAGCTCTCTCTCTCTCTCTCCTGTGATTGACAGCTCTCTCTTTCTCTCTCCCTCCTGTGATTGACAGCTCTCTATCTCTCTCTCCTGTGATTGACAGCTCTCTCACTCTCTCTCTCCTGTGATTGACAGCTCTCTCTCTCTCTCTCTCCTGTGATTGACAGCTCTCTCTCTCTTCCTCCTGTGATTGACAGCTTTCTCTCTCTCTCTCCTGTGATTGACAGCTCTCTCTCTCTCTCTCCTGTGATTGACAGCTCTCTCTCTCTCTCTCTCCTGTGATTGACAGCTCTCTCTCTCTCTCTCTCTCCTGTGATTGACAGCTCTCTCTCTCTCTCTCTCTCTCCTGTGATTGACAGCTCTCTCTCTCTCTCCTTTGATTGACAGCTCTCTCTCTCTCTCTCTCCTGTGATTGACAGCTCTCTCTCTCTCTCTCTCTCCTGTGAATGACAGCTCTCTCTCTCTCTCTCTCTCCTGTGAATGACAGCTCTCTCTCTCTCTCTCTCTCCTGTGATTGACAGCTCTCTCTCTCTCTCTCTCTGTGATTGACAGCTCTCTCTCTCTCTCTCTCTCTCCTGTGATTGACAGCTCTTCTCTCTCTCGCCACTCCTGTGATTGACAGCTCTCTCTCTCTCTCTCTCCTGTGATTGACAGCACTCTCTCTCTCTCTCTCTCTCTCCTGTGATTGACAGCTCTCTCTCTCTCTCTCTATCTCTGTGATTGACAGCTCTCTCTCTCTCTCATGTGAATGACAGCTTCTCTCTCTCTCTCTGTGATTGACAGCTCTCTCTCTCTCTCTCTCCTCCTGTGATTGACAGCTCTCTCTCCTCTCTCTCTCCTGTGATTGACAGTCTCTCTCTCCTCTCTCTCTGTGAATGACAGCTCTCTCTCTCTCTCTCTCTCTATCTCTCCTATTTTTGACAGCTCTCTCTCTCTCTCCCTCCTGTGATTGACAGCTCTCTCTCTCTCTCTCTCTCCTGTGATTGACAGCTCTCTCTCTCTCTCTCTCTCTCCTGTGATTGACAGCTCTCTCTTCTCTCTCTCTCTCTCTGTGATTGACAGCTCTCTCTCTCTCTCTCTCCTGTGATTGACAGCTCTCTCTCTCTCTCTCCTGTGATTGACAGCTCTCTCTCTCTCTCTCTCTCCTGTGAATGACAGCTCTCTCTCTCTCTCTCCTGTGAATGACAGCTCTCTCTCTCTCTCTCCTGTGATTGACAGCTCTCTCTCTCTCTCTCTCCTGTGAATGACAGCTCTCTCTCTCTCTCTCTCCTGTGAATGACAGCTCTCTCTCTCTCTCTCCTGTGAATGACAGCTCTCTCTCTCTCTCTCTCTCCTGTGAATGACAGCTCTCTCTCTCTCTCTCTCCTGTGAATGACAGCTCTCTCTCTCTCCTGTGAATGACAGCTCTCTCTCTCTCTCTCTCTCCTGTGAGTGAGAGCTCTCTCTCTCTCTCTCTCCTGTGATTGACAGTCTCTCTCTCTCTCTCTCCTGTGATTGACAGCTCTCTCTCTCTCACTCTCTCCTGTGATTGACAGCTCTCTCTCTCCCTCTCTCTCTCTCCTGTGATTGACAGCTCTCCCTGTCTCTCCCTCCTGTGATTGACAGCTCTCTCTCTCTCTCTCCTGTGAATGACAGCTCTCTCTCTCTCCTGTGAATGACAGCTCTCTCTCTCTCTCTCCTGTGATTGACAGCTCTCTCTCTCTCTCTCTCTCTCTCCTGTGATTGACAGCTCTCTCTCTCTCCTGTGATTGACAGCTCTCTCTCTCTCTCTCTCTCCTGTGATTGACAGCTCTCTCTCTCTCTCCTGTGATTGACAGCTCTTTCTCTCTCTCTCTCCTGTGATTGACAGCTCTCTCTCTCTCTCTCTCTCCCTCCTGTGATTGACAGCTCTCTCTCTCTCTCCTGTGATTGACAGCTCTCTCTCTCTCTCTCTCTCTCCTCCTGTGATTGACAGCTCTCTCTCTCTCCTCCTGTGATTGACAGCTCTCTCTCTCTCTCTCTCTCTCCTGTGATTGACAGCTCTCTCTCTCTCCTGTGATTGACAGCTCTCTCTCTCTCTCTCCTGTGATTGACAGCTCTCTCTCTCTCTCTCTCTCCTGTGAATGGACAGCTCTCTCTCATCTCTCTCCTGTGATTGACAGCTCTCGCTCTCTCTCCTCCTGTGATTGACAGCTCTCTCCTCTCCCGCCTCTCTCCTGTGATTGACAGCTCTCCTCTCTCTCTCCTCCTTGTGATTGACAGCTCTCTCCTCTCCTCTCTCTCTCCTCATCCTAGTGAGTGACAGCTCTCTCTCTCTCTCTCCTCCTGTGATTGACAGCTCTCTCTCTCTCTCCTCCTGTGATTGACAGCTCTCTATCTCTCTCCTTCTCTCCTCACTCTCTCTCCGTGATTGTACAGCTCTCTCTCCTCTCTCTGCTCTCTCTCCTGTGATTGGACAGGCTCTCTCTCTCTTCTGATGCGCTCTTCTCTCTCTCCTCTGTGATTGAAAGCCTCTCTCACTCTCTCTCTCTTCCCCTGTGATTGACAGCTCTCTCTCTCACTTCTCTCTCATCCTGTGGATTACAGCTCTCTCTCTATCTCTCTCCAGGTGATTGACAAGCTCTCTCTCTCACTCTCTCCTCCTGTGATGACAGCTCTCTCTCTCTCTCTCTCTCTCCCTGATTGACAGCTCTCTCTCTCTCTCTCCCCTGTGATTGACAGCTCTCTCTCTCTCTCTCTCCTGTGATTGACAGCTCTCTCTCTATCTCTCCTCGGTGATTGACAGCTCCTCTCCTCTTCTCTCTCCTGTGATTGACAGCTCTCCCTCTCTCTCTCTCCTCCTGTGATTGACAGCTCTCTCTCTTCTCTCTCCTGTGATTGTCAGCTCTCTCTCTCTCTCTCCTGTGATTGACAGCTCTCTCTCTCTCTCTCTCCTGTGATTGACAGCTCTCTCTCTCTCTCTCGCTCTCCTGTGATTGACAGCTCTCTCTCTCTCTCCCTCCTGTGATTGACAGCTATCTCTCTCCCTCTCTCTCTCTCTCCTGTGATTGACAGCTCTCTCTCTCTCTCTCTCCCTCCTGTGATTGACAGCTCTCTCTCTCTCTTTCTCTCTCCTGTGAATGACATCTCTCTCTCTCTCTCTCCTGTGAATTACAGCTCTCTCTCTCTCTCTCCTCCTGTGAATGACAGATCTCTCTCTCTCTCTCCTGTGATTGACAGCTCTCTCTCTCTCTCTCTCCTGTGATTGACAGCTCTCTCTCTCTCTCTCTCTCTCCTGTGATTGACAGCTCTCTCTCTCTCTCCCTCCTGTGATTGACAGCTCTCTCTCTCTCCCTCCTGTGATTGACAGCTCTCTCTCTCTCTCTCCTCTCTCTCCTGTGATTGACAGCTCTCTCTCTCTCTCTCTCCTGTGATTGACAGCTCTCTCTCTCTCTCTCTCTCTCCTGTGAATGACAGCTCTCTCTCTCTCTCTCCTGTGAATGACAGCTCTCTCTCTCTCTCTCTCTCCTGTGAATGACAGCTCTCTCTCTCTCTCTCTCCTGTGATTGACAGCTCTCTCTCTCTCTCCTGTGAATGACAGCTCTCTCTCTCTCTCTCTCCTGTGATTGACAGCTCTCTCTCTCTCTCTCTCCTGTGATTGACAGCTCTCTCTCTCTCTCTCTCTCCTGTGATTGACAGCTCTCTCTCTCTCTCTCTCCTGTGAATGACAGCTCTCTCTCTCTCTCTCCTGTGATTGACAGCTCTCTCTCTCTCTCTCTCTCTCCTGTGAATGACAGCTCTCTCTCTCGCTCTCCTGTGAATGACAGCTCTCTCTCTCTCTCTCTCTCCTGTGAATGACAGCTCTCTCTCTCTCTCTCTCCTGTGATTGACAGCTCTCTCTCTCTCTCTCTCTCCTGTGATTGACAGCTCTCTCTCTCTCTCTCTCTCTCCTGTGAATGACAGCTCTCTCTCTCTCTCCTGTGAATGACAGCTCTCTCTCTCTCTCTCTCTCCTGTGAATGACAGCTCTCTCTCTCTCTCTCTCTCCTGTGAATGACAGCTCTCTCTCTCTCTCTCCTGTGATTGACAGCTCTCTCTCTCTCTCTCCTGTGATTGACAGCTCTCTCTCTCTCTCTCCTGTGATTGACAGCTCTCTCTCTCTCCTTTGATTGACAGCTCTCTCTCTCTCTCTCTCTCTCTGTGATTGACAGCTCTCTCTCTCTCTCTCTCTCTCTCCTGTGAATGACAGCTCTCTCTCTCTCTCTCCCTCCTGTGATTGACAGCTCTCTCTCTCTCTCTCTCCTGTGAATGACAGATCTCTCTCTCTCTCTCCTGTGAATGACAGCTCTCTCTCTCTCTCTCTCCTGTGATTGACAGCTCTCTCTCTCTCTCTCTCTCCTGTGATTGACAGCTCTCTCTCTCTCTCCTCCTGTGATTGACAGCTCTCTCACTATCTCTCTCCTGTAATGAACAGCTCTCTCTCTCCCATGTGGATTGTCAGCTCTCTCTCTCTCTCTCTCCTGTGATTGTACAGCTCTCTCTCTCGTCTCTCTCTCGCTCTCCTGTGATTGACAGCTCTCTCGCTCTCTCTCTCTCCCTGTGATTGACAGCTTCTTCACTATCTCTCTCTGTGATTGACAGCTCTTCTTCTCTCTCTTCTCCTGTGATTGACAGCTCTCTCTCTCTCTTCCTCCTGTGATTGACAGCTCTCTCTCTCTCTCCTGGATTGGACAGCTCCTCTCTCTCTCTCTCTCTCTCTCTCTCCTCCTGTGATTGACAGCTCTCTCTCTCTCTCACCTGTGATTGACAGCTTTCTCTCTCTCTTCTCTCCTGTGATTGACAGCTCTCCTCTCTCTCTTCTCTCCTGTGATTGACAGCTCTCTCTCTTTCTCTCTCTCTCTCCTGTGATTGACAGCTCTCTCTCTCTCTCTCCTGTGATTGACAGCTCTCCTCTCTCTCTCTCCTGTGATTGACAGCTCTCTCTCTCTCTCTCTCCTGTGATTGACAGCTCTCTCTCTCTCTCTCCTGTGATTGACAGCTCTCTCTCTCTCTCTCTCTCTCTCCTGTGATTGACAGCTCTCTCTCTCCCTCTCTCTCTCTCTCCTGTGATTGACAGCTCTCTCTCTCTCTCTCTCTCTCTCCTGTGATTGACAGCTCTCTCTCTCTCTCTCTCTTCCTCCTGTGATTGACAGCTCTCTCTCTCTCTCTCCTGTGATTGACAGCTCTCTCTCTCTCTCTCTCTCCCTCCTGTGATTGACAGCTCTCTCTCTCTCTCTCTCCTGTGATTGACAGCTCTCTCACTATCTCTCTCCTGTGATTGACAGCTCTCTCTCTCTCTCTCCTGTGATTGACAGCTCTCTCTCTCTCTTCCTCTTGTGATTGACAGCTCTCTCACTTTCTCTCTCCTGTGATTGACAGCTCTCTCTCTCTCTCTCTCCTGTGATTGACAGCTCTCTCTCTCTCTCTCTCCTGTGATTGACAGCTCTCTCTTTCTCTCTCTCCTGTGATTGACAGCTCTCTCTTTCTCTCTCCCTCCTGTGATTGACAGCTCTCTATCTCTCTCTCCTGTGATTGACAGCTCTCTCACTATCTCTCTCCTGTGATTGACAGCTCTCTCTCTCTCTCTCTCTCCTGTGATTGACAGCTCTCTCTCTCTCTTCCTCCTGTGATTGACAGCTTTCTCACTACCTCTCTCCTGTGTTTGACAGCTCTCTCTCTCTCTCTCCTGTGATTGACAGCTCTCTCTCTCTCTCTCTCTCTCTCCTGTGATTGACAGCTCTCTATCTCTCTCCTGTGATTGACAGCTCTCTCTCTCTCTCTCTCTCTCCTGTGATTGACAGCTCTCTCTCTCTCTCTCTCCTTTGATTGACAGCTCTCTCTCTCTCTCTCTCTCCTGTGAATGACAGCTCTGTCTCTCTCTCTCTCTCTCCTGTGAATGACAGCTCTCTCTCTCTCTCTCTCTCCTGTGAATGACAGCTCTCTCTCTCTCTCTCTCCTGTGAGTGACAGCTCTCTCTCTCTCTCCCTTCTGTGATTGACAGCTCTCTCTCTCTCTCTCTCTCTCCTGTGATTGACAGCTCTCTCTCTCTCTCTCTCCCTCCTGTGATTGACAGCTCTCTCTCTCTCTCCCTCCTGTGATTGACAGCTCTCTCTCTCTCTCTCTCTCCTGTGATTGACAGCTCTCTCTCTCTCTCTCTCTCCTGTGATTGACAGCTCTCTCTCTCTCTCTCTCCTGCGATTGACAGCTCTCTATCTCTAATTGACAGCTCTCTCTCTCTTTCTCTCTCTCGCTCTCTCTCTCCTGCGATTGACAGCTCTCTCTCTCTCGCTCTCTCTCTCCTGTGATTGACAGATCTCTCTCTCTCTCTCTCTCTCTCTCCTGTGATTGACAGCTCTCTCTCTCTCTCTCTCCTGTGATTGACAGCTCTCTCTCTCTCTCTCTCTCTCCTGTGATTGACAGCTCTCTCTCTCTCTCTGTCCCTCCTGTGATTGACAGCTCTCTCTCTCTCTCTCTCCTGTGATTGACAGCTCTCTCTCTCTCTCCTGTGATTGACAGCTCTCTCTCTCTCTCTCTCTCCTGTGAATGACAGCTCTCTCTCTCTCTCTCCTGTGAATGACAGCTCTCTCTCTCTCTCTCCTGTGATTGACAGCTCTCTCTCTCTCTCTCTCCTGTGAATGACAGCTCTCTCTCGCTCTCTCTCTCCTGTGAATGACAGCTCTCTCTCTCTCTCTCCCGTGAATGACAGCTCTCCCTCTCTCTCTCTCCTGCGATTGACAGCTCTCTCTCTCTCTGATTGACAGCTCTCTCTCTCTCTTTCTCGCTCTCTCTCTCCTGCGATTGACAGCTCTCTCTCTCGCTCTCTCTCTCCTGCGATTGACAGCTCTCTCTCTCTCTCTCTCTCTCTGTGATTGAGAGCTCTCTCTCTCTCTCTCTCTCTCTCCTGTGATTGACAGCTCTCTCTCTCTCTCTCTCCTGTGATTGACAGCTCTCTCTCTCTCTCTCTCCCTCCTGTGATAGACAGCTCTCTCTCTCTCTCTCTCCTGTGATTGACAGCTCTCTCTCTCCCTCTCTCCTGTGATTGACAGCTCTCTCTCTCTCTCTCTCTCTCTCTCCTGTGAATAAAAATGTGAAGTCGCACAACACCAGGTTATAGTCCAACAGATTTATTTAAATTTACAAGCTTTCGGAGCTGTCGCTCCTTCCTCAGGTAGAGTAGCTGTGAGAGAATCTCCCAGAATTCACAATATAAACACAGAAAAAATGTATTCAAATCTTTCCCTACATCAAAGACACACTAAGAGCACAGCCAAGACAATGAGATGTGTCCCAGGGGGTCCAACGTGTCAAAACACCTGCTGGCTGCATATCCTCTGCAGTTGACTTTGGTTCTTGTGTTAGTTTTTTTCTTAAAAAAAGGCTGGAAAGACCGTCCATGATGTCAAGTCACGTTCTGTATCGTGATATGAACCCGATATCGCGATTGAGGCCATCCTCATGAGTGCAGAACTTGGCTATCAGTTTCTGCTCTATGATTTTGCGCTGTCGTGTATCCCGAAGGCCGCCTTGGAGAAGGCTTACCCGCAGATCCGAGGCTGAATGCCCCTGACTGCTGAAGTGTTCCCCGACTGGGAGGCAACCCTCCTGCCTGGCGATTGTTGCGCAGTGTCCGTTCATACGTTGTCTCTGTGTCTGCATGGTCTCGCCGATGTACCATGCTCTGGGGCATCCTTTACTGCAACATATCAGGTAGACAACGTTGGCCGAGTCACATGAGTATGTACCATGTACCTGGTGGGTAGTGTCCTCACGTGTGATGATGGTATCTGTGTCCATGATCTGGCATGTCTTGCAGAGGTTGCCGTGGCAGGGTTGTGTGGTGTCGTGGTTGCTGTTCTCCTGAAAGATGGGTAATCTGCTGCGAACGATGGTACTTTTGAGGTTAGGCGGCTGCTTGAAGGCGAGTAGTGGAGGCGTGGGGATGGCCTTAGCAAGGAGTTCGTCGTCATCGATGACATGTTGAAGGCTGCGAAGAACATGGCGTAGTTTTTCCACTCCGGGGAAGTATTGGACGACGTAGGGTACTCTGTTGGTTGTGTCCCGTGTTCGTCTTCTGAGAAGGTCTATGCAATTTTTCGCTGTGGCCCATCGGAACTGTCGATCGACGAGTCGAGTGTCATATCCCGTTCTTACGAGGGCGTCTTTCAATGTCCGTAGGTGTCCATCGCGTTCCTCCTCGTCTGAGCAGATCCTGTGTATTCGCAGGGCTTTTCCATAGGGGATGGCTTCTTTAACGTGGTTAGGGTGGAAGCTGGAGAAGTGGAGCATCGTGAGGTTGTCCGTGGGCTTGCGGTAGAGTGAAGTGCTGAGGCGTCCGTCTTTGATGGAGATTCGTGTGTCCAAGAATGAAACCGATTCTGAGGAGTAGTCCATGGTGAGTTTGATGGTGGGATGGAACCTGTTGATGCTATCGTGTAGTCCTTTCAGTGATCCTTCGCCGTGGGTCCAAAGGAAGAAGATGTCGTCGATGTATCTGGTGTACAGCGTTGGTTGGAGGTCCTGTGCAGCGAAGAAGTCTTGCTCGAACTTGTGCATGAAGATGTTGGCGTATTGGGGTGCGAATTTGGTCCCCATGGCTGTTCCGTGTGTTTGGGTAAAAAAATGGTTGTCGAAGGTGAAGACATTGTGGTCAAGGATGAAGCGGATGAGTTGTAGGATGGCGTCCGGAGATTGGCTGTTGTTGGTGTTGAGTACTGAGGCTGTCGCAGCGATGCCGTCATTGTGGGGGATATTGGTGTAGAGTGCCGATACGTCCAACGTGACGAGGAGTGTTCCTGGTTCAACTGATCCATGGGTGCTGAGTTTCTGCAAGAAGTCTGTACTGTCGCGACAGAAGCTGGGGGTTCCCTGTACGATGGGTTTCAGGATGCCCTCGACGTACCCAGAGAGGTTCTCATACAGGGTTCCGTTGCCTGATACGATAGGACGTCCGGGTGTGTTGGCTTTGTGTATCTTTGGGAGGCAGTAAAAGTCTCCTACGCGGGGAATATGTGGGATGAGCGCGCGTAGGATGTTTTGATGGTCTGGATCGAAGGTCTTGATCAGTCTATTGAGTTGGCGGGTGTGTTCTTTGGTCGGATCTGCGGGTAGCTGTCTGTAGTGTTCCTGGTTGTCCAGTTGTCGGTATGCTTCTTTGCAATAGTCCATTCTGTTCTGTATGACGATGGCTCCTCCTTTGTCCGCTGGTTTGATGACGATGTTGCGGTTGGTCTTGAGAGCATGGATGGCGTTGCGTTGTGCTCGGGTGACATTCTCGACTGTCTTGTGAGTACGGCTGATGAATCTGGCGTTGATGCATTTCCTGACAGCTTGAGCATACATGTCAAGCTTAGGGCAGCGACCCTCCGGAGGGGTCCAATTTGACTCTTTCTTCCTCGGTTGTAGCACTGCGGTTCCCTCTGTCTGCTGTTCCGGATCATTGATTGTCTCATTAGGAATGTTGCTGACATCTTGGGATTTGTGGTAGTATTCCCGGATCCTCATTCTCCTGATGAATTCCTCTGTGTCCGCCGCGAGACCGATGGGGTCCATTTTGGTGGTGGGGCAGAACTTGAGCCCTAGGGCGAGAACTTCGATTTCGTCTGGTTGAAGGGTGTGGTCCGACAGGTTGACGATGGACTTCCCTGTGGTTGCAACCGTGGTACCGGGGGAGGCTTGGTTGCAGCTGGTGGTTACGCCGAGTTTCTGAAGCTTCCTGTTCTTGCTGCACATGTAGCCAGCGTAGTTCCATTGCCTCGTCTGTTTGGCGGTGTCTCATAGCTGGTCTGCTGTGTCCTGAGCACAGGCTGAGAGCATGGACTCTATCTTGGTTTCTATCAAGCTCCGAAAGCTTGTAATTTTAAATAAATATGTTGGACTATAACCTGGTGTTGTGCGACTTCTCATTTTTGTCCACCCCAGTCCAACGCCGGCATCTCCACATCATGACCTCTATTGACACAGCAAACTGTCGGCTCAAAGTGGAGAGAATCGCCAAGAAGATCGCGCATATTGACACAGACATCAAGTAACTGCAGAGATGCAAGAAAGCAGACAAGATTCTGAAAGGACTACAGATCACAAACCCACTCAAGTCGACATACAACACAGACTACGCTGAGAGACTTTGCCGTCGTACCTCTCGCACACTCCTCAACCATCTCGTACACCAGCTCTACAGCAGACGTCGCAACCTCGAAACCAAGATAGAGTCCATGCTCTCAGCCTGTGCTCAGGACACAGCAGACCAGCTACGAGACACCGCCAAACAGACGAGGCAACGGAACTACGCTGCCTACATGCGCATCAAGAACAGGAAGCTTGAGAAACTCGGCGTAACCACCAGCTGCAACCAAGCCTCCCCCGGTACCACGGTTGCAACCACAGGGAAGTCCATCGTCAACCTGTCGGACCACACCCTTCAACCAGACGAAATCGAAGTTCTCGCCCTAGGGCTCAAGTTCTGCCCCACCACCAAAATGGACCCCATCGGTCTCGCGGCGGACACAGAGGAATTCATCAGGAGAATGAGGATCCGGGAATACTACCACAAATCCCAAGATGTCAGCAACATTCCTAATGAGACAATCAATGATCCGGAACAGCAGACAGAGGGAACCGCAGTGCTACAACCGAGGAAGAAAGAGTCAAATTGGACCCCTCCGGAGGGTCGCTGCCCTAAGCTTGACACGTATGCTCAAGCTGTCAGGAAATGCATCAACGCCAGATTCATCAGCCGTACTCACAAGACAGTCCAGAATGTCACCCGAGCACAACGCAACGCCATCCACGCTCTCAAGACCAACCGCAACATCGTCATCAAACCAGCGGACAAAGGAGGAGCCATCGTCATACAGAACAGAATGGACTATTGCAAAGAAGCATACCGACAACTGGACAACCAGGAACACTACAGACAGCTACCCGCAAATCCGACCAAAGAACACACCTGCCAACTCAATAGACTGATCAAGACCTTCGATCCAGACCTTCAAAACATCCTACGCGCTCTCATCCCACGTACTCCCCGCGTAGGAGACTTTTACTGCCTCCCAAAGATACACAAAGCCAACACACCCGGACGTCCTATCGTATCAGGCAACGGAACCCTGTGTGAGAACCTCTCTGGGTACGTCGAGGGCATCCTGAAACCCATCGTACAGGGAACCCCCAGCTTCTGTCGCGACACTACAGACTTCTTGCAGAAACTCAGCACCCATGGACCAGTTGAACCAGGAACACTCCTCGTCACGATGGACGTATCGGCACTCTACACCAATATCCCCCACAATGACGGCATCGCTGCGACAGCCTCAGTACTCAACACCAACAACAGCCAATCTCCGGACGCCATCCTACAACTCATCCGTTTCATCCTTGACCACAATGTCTTCACCTTCGACAACCATTTTTTTATCCAAACACACAGAACAGCCATGGGGACCAAATTCGCACCCCAATACGCCAACATCTTCATGCACAAGTTCGAGCAAGACTTCTTCGCTGCACAGGACCTCCAACCAATGCTGTACACCAGATACATCGACGACATCTTCTTCCTTTGGACCCACGGCGAAGGATCACTGAAAGGACTACACGATAGCATCAACAGGTTCCATCCACCATCAAACTCACCATGGACTACTCCTCAGAATCGGTTTCATTCTTGGACACACGAATCTCCATCAAAGACGGACGCCTCAGCACTTCACTCTACCGCAAGCCCACGGACAACCTCACGATGCTCCACTTCTCCAGCTTCCACCCTAACCACGTTAAAGAAGCCATCCCCTATGGACAAGCCCTGCGAATACACAGGATCTGCTCAGACGAGGAGGAACGCGATGGACACCTACGGACACTGAAAGACGCCCTCGTAAGAACGGGATATGACGCTCGACTCGTCGATCGACAGTTCCGACGGGCCACAGCGAAAAACCGCATAGACCTCCTCAGAAGACGAACACGGGACACAACCAACAGAGTACCCTACGTCGTCCAGTACTTCCCCGGAGCGGAAAAACTACGCCATGTTCTTCGCAGCCTTCAACATGTCATCGATGACGACGAACACCTTGCTAAGGCCATCCCCACGCGTCCACTACTCGCCTTCAAGCAGCCAATTAACCTCAAAAGTACCATCGTTCGCAGCAGATTACCCATCTTTCAGGAGAACAGCAACCACGATACCACACAACCCTGCCACGGCAACCTCTGCAAGACATGCCAGATCATGGACACAGATACCATCATCACACGTGAGGACACTACCCACCAGGTACATGGTACATACTCATGTGACTCGGACAACGTTGTCTACCTGATACGTTGCAGTAAAGGATGCCCCAGAGCATGGTACATCGGCGAGACCATGCAGACACAGAGACAACGTATGAACGGACACCACGCAACAATCGCCAGGCAGGAGGGTTGCCTCCCAGTCGGGGAACACTTCAGCAGTCAGGGGCATTCAGCCTCGGATCTGCGGGTAAGCGTTCTCCAAGGCGGCCTTCGGGATACACGACAGCGCAAAATCATAGAGCAGAAACTGATAGCCAAGTTCTGCACTCATGAGGATGGCCTCAATTGCGATACCGGGTTCATGTCACGATACAGAACGTGACTTGACATCATGGCCGGTCTTTCCAGCTCTCTCTCTCTCTCTCTCTCTCCCTCCTGTAATTGACAGCTCTCTCTCTCGCTCTCTCTCTCCTGTGATTGACAGCTCTCTCTCTCTCTCTCCTGTGATTGACAGCTCTCTCTCTCTCTCTCTCTCCTGTGATTAACAGCTCTCTCTCTCTCTATCCTGTGATTGACAGCTCTCTATCTCTCTCTCTCTCCTGTGAATGACAGCTCTCTCTCTCTCTCTCTCTCTCTCCCTCCTGTGATTGACAGCTCTCTCTCTCTCTCTCTCTCCTGTGATTGACAGCTCTCTCTCTCTCTCTCCTGTGATTGACAGCTCTCTCTCTCTCTCTCTCTCTCTCCTATGATTGACAGCTCTCTCTCTCTTCTCCTGTGATTGACAGCTCTCTCTCTCTCTCCTGTGATTGACAGCTCTCTCTCTCTCTCTCTCTCTCCTGTGATTGACAGCTCCTCTCTCTCTCTCCTCCTGTGATTGACAGCTCTCTCTCTCTCTCTCTCCTCTCCTGTGATTGACAGCTCTCTCTCTCTCTCCTGTGATTGACAGCTCTCTCTCCTCTCCTGTGATTGACAGCTCTCTCTCTCTCTCTCCTGTGAATGACAGCTCTCTCTCTCTCTCTCTCTCTCCTGTGATTGACAGCTCTCTCTCTCTCTCTCTCCTGTGATTGACAGCCTCTCTCTCTCTCTCTCTCCTGTGATTGACAGCTCTCTCCTCTCTCCTGTGATTGACAGCTCTCTCTCTCTCTCTCCTGTGATTGACAGCTCTCTCTCTCTCTCTCTCTCCCTCCTGTGATTGACAGCTCTCTCTCTCTCTCCCTCTGTGATTGACAGCTCTCTCTCTCTCTCTCTCCTGTGATTGACAGCTCTCTCTCTCTCTCCTCCTCCTGTGATGACAGCTCTCTCTCTCTCTCTTCCTGTGATTGACAGCTCTCTCTCACTCCTCTCTCCTGTGATTGACAGCTCTCTCTCTCTCTCTCTCTCCTGTGATTGACAGCTCTCTCTCTCTCCCTCTCCTGTGATTGACAGCTCTCTCTCTCTCTCTCCCTCCTGTGATTGACAGCTCTCTCTCTCTCTCTCCTTGATTGACAGCTCTCTCTCTCTCTCTCATCCTGTGATTGACAGCTCTCTCTCTCTCTCTCTCTCCTGTGATTGACAGCTCTCTCTCTCTCTCTCTCCTGTGGATTGACAGCTCTCTCTCTCTCTCTCTCTCGCTCTTGTGATTGACAGCTCTCTCTCTCTCTCTCCTCTCTCCTGTGATTGACAGCTCTCTCTCTCTCTCTCTCCTGTGATTGACAGCTCTCTCTCTCTCTCTCTCCTGTGATTGACAGCTCTCTCTCTCTCTCTCTCCTCTCCCTGTGATTGACAGCTCTCTCTCTCTCTCTCTATCTCCTGTGATTGACAGCTCTCTCTCTCTCTCTCTCTCCTCCTGTGATTGACAGCTCTCTCTCTCTCTCTCTCCTGTGATTGACAGCTCTCTCTCTCTCTCTCTCTCCTGTGATTGACAGCTCTCTCTCTCTCTCTCTTCTGTGATTGACAGCTCTCTCTCTCTCTCTCTCTCTGTGATTGACAGCTCTCTCTCTCTCTCTCTCTACCTCCTGTGATTGACAGCTCTCTCTCTCTCTCTCTCTCTCCTGTGATTGACAGCTCTCTCTCTCTCTCTCTCTCCTGTGATTGACAGCTCTCTCTCTCTCATCCTGTGATTGACAGCTCTCTCTCTCTCTCTCTCCCTCCTGTCTGATTGACAGCTCTCTCTCTCTCTCTCTCTCTCCTGTGATTGACAGCTCTCTCTCTCTCTCTCATCCTGTGATTGACAGCTCTCTCTCTCTCTCTCTCCTACTCTGTGATTGACAGCTCTCTCTCTCTCTCTCTGTGATTGACAGCTCTCTCTCTCTCTCCTCCTCCTGTGATTGACAGCTCTCTCTCTCTCTCCTGTGATTGACAGCTCTCTCTCTCTCCTGTGATTGACAGCTCTCTCTCTCTCTCTCTCCTGTGATTGGACAGCTCTCTCTCTCTCTCTTCCTGTGATTGAATGCTCTCTCTCTCTCTCTCCTGTGATTGACAGCCTCTCTCTCTCTCCTGTGATTGACAGCTCTCTCTGTCTCTCTCTCCTGTGATTGACAGCTCTCTCTCTCTCTCTCTCCTGTGATTGAAGCTCTCTCTCTCTCTCCGTGTGACTGACAGCTCTCTCTCTCTCTCTCCTGTGAATGACAGCTCTCTCTCTCTCTCTCTCCTGTGATTGACAGCTCTCTCTCTCTCTCTCTCCTCTCTCTTGTGAATGACAGCTCTCTCTCTCTCTCTCTTCCTGTGATTGACAGCTCTCTCTCTCTCTCTCTCTCCTGTGAGTGACAGCTCTCTCTCTCTCTCCTGTGATTGACAGCTCTCTCTCTCTCTCTCTCCTGTGATTGACAGCTCTCTCTCTCTCTCTCTGTGATTGACAGCTCTCTCTCTCTCTCTCTCCTGTGATTGACAGCTCTCTCTTTCTCTCTCCCTCCTGTGATTGACAGCTCTCTCTCTCTCTCTTGTGATTGACAGCTCTCTCACTATCTCTCTCCTGTGATTGACAGCTCTCTCTCTCTCTCTCTCTCTCACTCTCTCCTGTGATTGACAGCTCTCTCTCTCCCTCTCTCTCTCTCTCCTGTGATTGACAGCTCTCTCTCTCTCTCTCTCTCCTGTGATTGACAGCTCTCTCTCTCTTCCTCCTGTGATTGACAGCTTCTCAGTATCTCTCTCCTGTGATTGACAGCTCTCTCTCGACCTCTCTCTCTTCTCCTGTGATTGACAGCTCTCTCTCCTCTCTCTCTACTGTGATTGACAGCTCGCTCTCTCTCTCCCTCCTGTGATTGAAGCTCTCTCTCTCTCTCTCTCTCTCCTGTGATTGACAGCTCTCTCACTTATCTCTCTCTGTGATTGACAGCTCTCTCTCTCTCTCTCTTCCTGTGATTGACAGCTCTCTCTCTCTCTTCCTCCTGTGATTGACAGCTCTCTCACTTTCTCTCCCTGTGATTGACAGCTCTCTCTCTCTCTCTCTC
>CM059441.1:49111652-49278222 GCA_030390025.1 Squalus acanthias | reverse complement strand
TCTTTCCTGTGATTGACAGCTCTCTCTCTCTCTCCTGTGATTGACAGCTCTCTCTCTCTCTCTCCTGTGATTGACAGCTCTCTCTCTCTCTCCTGTGATTGACAGCTCTCTCTCTCTCTCTCCTGTGATTGACAGCTCTCTCTCTCTCTCTCTCCTGTGATTGACAGCTCTCTCTCTCTCTCTCTCCTGTGATTGACAGCTCTCTCTCTCTCTCCTGTGATTGACAGCTCTCTCTCTCTCTCTCCTGTGATTGACAGCTCTCTCTCTCTCTCTCTCCTGTGATTGACAGCTCTCTCTCTCTCTCCTGTGATTGACAACTCTCTCTCTCTCTCCTGTGATTGACAACTCTCTCTCTCTCCTGTGATTGACAGCTCTCTCTCTCTCTCTCTCCTGTGATTGACAGCTCTCTCTCGCTCTCTCTCTCGCCTGTGATTGACAACTCTCTCTCTCTCTCCTGTGATTGACAGCTCTCTGTCTCTCTCTCTCTCCTGTGATTGACAGCTCTCTCTCTCTCTCTCTCCAGTGATTGACAGCTCATTCTCTCTCTCTCCCTCCAGTGATTGACAGCTCTCTTTCGCTCTCTCTCCTGTGATTGACAGCTCTCTCTCTCTCTCTCTCTCTCTCTCTCCAGTGATTGATGTGGAGATGCCGGCGTTGGACTGTGGTGGACAAAAATGAGAAGTCGCACAACACCAGGTTATTGTCCAACAGATTTATTTAATTTTACAAGCTTTCGGAACAGTTCGCTCCTTCGTCAGGTAAGTTAGCAGTGAGAGAATCTCCCAGAATTCACAATTTAAACACAGACAAAATATATTCAAATCTTTCCTACTTCAAAGAGCACAGCCAAGACAATGAGATGTGTCCCAGGGGGTCCAACGTGTCAAACCATCTGCTGGCTGCATATCCTGTCAATCTGTGTAGGTTCTTGTGTTAGTCTTTTTAAAAAAAAACACCTGGGAAGACCGGCCATGATGTCAAGTCACGTTCTGTATCGTGACATGAACCCGATATCGCGATTGAGGCCATCCTCATGAGTGCGGAACTTGGCTATCAGTTTCTGCTCTATGATTTTGCGCTGTTGTGTATCTCGAAGGCCGCCTTGGACTCGGCCAACGTTGTCTACCTGATACATTGCAGTAAAGGATGCTCCAGAGCATGGTACATCGGCGAGACCATGCAGACACTGAGACAACGTATGAACGGACACCGCGCAACAATCGCCAGGCAGGAGGGTTGCCTCCCAGTCGGGGAACACTTCAGCAGCCAGGGGCATTCAGCCTCGGATATGCGGGTAAGCGTTCTCCAAGGCGGCCTTCGAGATACACGACAGCGCAAAATCATAGAGCAGAAACTGACAGCCAAGTTCCGCACTCATGAGGATGGCCTCAATCGCGATATCGGGTTCATGTCACGATACAGAACGTGACTTGACATCATGGCCGGTCTTCCCAGGTGTTTTTTTTTAAAAGGACTAACACAAGAACCTACACAGATTGACAGGATATGCAGCCAGCAGGTGGTTTGACACGTTGGACCCCCTGGGACACATCTCATTGTCTTGGCTGTGCTCTTTGATGTAGGAAAGATTTGAATATATTTTGTCTGTGTTTAAATTGTGAATTCTGGGAGATTCTCTCACTGCTAACTTACCTGACGAAGGAGCGAACTGTTCCGAAAGCTTGTAAAATTAAATAAATCTGTTGGACTATAACCTGGTGTTGTGCGACTTCTCATTTTTCTCCAGTGATTGACAACTCTGTCTCTCTCTCTCCTGTGATTGACAGATCTCTCTCTCTCTCTCTCTCTCCTGTGATTGACAGCTCTCTCTCTCTCTCTCTCCTGTGATTGACACTCTCTCTCTCTCTCCTGTGATTGACAGCTCTCTCTCTCTCTCTCTCTCCTGTGATTGACAGCTCTCTCTCTCTCTCTCCTCTCCTGTGATTGACAGCTCTCTCTCTCTCTCTCTCCTGTGATTGACAGCTCTCTCTCTCTCTCTCCTGTGATTGACAGCTCTCTCTCTCTCCTGTGATTGACAGCTCTCTCTCTCTCTCCTGTGATTGACAGCTCTCTCTCTCTCTCTCCTGTGATTGACAGCTCTCTCTCTCTCTCCCTGTGATTGACAGCTCTCTCTCTCTCTCTCTCCTGTGATTGACAGCTCTCTCTCGCTCTCTCCTGTGAATGACAGCTCTCTCTCTCTCTCTCCTGTGAATGACAGCTCTCTCTCTCTCTCTCTCCTGTGATTGACAGCTCTCTCTCTCTCTCTCTCCTGTGAATGACAGCTCTCTCTCTCTCTCTCTGTGATTGACAGCTCTCTCTCTCTCTCTCTCCTGTGATTGACAGCTCTCTCTCTCTCTCTCTCCTGTGATTGACAGCTCTCTCTCTCTCTCTCTCTCCTGTGATTGACAGCTCTCTCTCTCTCTCCTGTGATTGACAGCTCTCTCTCTCTCCCTCCTGTGATTGACAGCTCTCTCTCTCTCTCTCTCTCTCTGTGATTGACAGCTCTCTCTCTCTCTCTCTCCTGTGATTGACAGCTCTCTCTCTCTCTCTCTCCTCTGTGATTGACAGCTCTCTCTCTCTCTCTCTCTCCTGTGATTGACAGCTCTCTCTCTCTCTCTCTCCTGTGATTGACAGCTCTCTCTCTCTCTCTCCTCTCCTGTGATTGACAGCTCTCTCTCTCTCTCTCTCCTGTGATGACAGCTCTCTCTCTCTCTCCCTCCTGTGATTGACAGCTCTCTCTCTCTCTCTCCTGTGATTGACAGCTCTCTCTCTCTCTCTCTCTCCTGTGATTGACAGCTCTCTCTCTCTCTCTCTCCTGTGATTGACAGCTCTCTCTCTCTCTCCTCCTGTGATTGACAGCTCTCTCTCTCTCTCTCTCTCCTGTGATTGACAGCTCTCTCTCCTCTCCTGATACAGCTCTCTCTCTCCTCCTGTGATTGACAGCTCTCTCTCTCTCTCTCCTGTGATTGACAGCTCTCTCTCTCTCTCCTGTGATTGACAGCTCTCTCTCTCTCGCTCTCTCCTGTGATTGACAGCTCTCTCTCTCTCTCCCTCCTGTGATTGACAGCTCTCTCTCTCTCTCTCCTGTGATTGACAGCTCTCTCTCTCTCTCTCCTGTGATTGACAGCTCTCTCTCTCTCTCTCTCTCCTGTGATTGACAGCTCTCTCTTCTCTCTCTCCTGTGAATGACAGCTCTCTCTCTCTCTCTCTGTGATTGACAGCTCTCTCTCTCTCTCTCCTGTGATTGACAGCTCTCTCTCTCTCTCTCTCTCTCCTGTGATTGACAGCTCTCTCTCTCTCTTCTCCTGTGATTGACAGCTCTCTCTCTCTCTCTCTCTCCTGTGATTGACAGCTCTCTCTCTCTCTCTCCTGTGATTGACAGCTCTCTCTCTCTCTCTCCTGTGATTGACAGCTCTCTCTCTCTATCCTGTGATTGACAGCTCTCTCTTTCTCTCTCCTGTGATTGGCAGCTCTCTCTCTCTCTCTCTCCTATGATTGACAGCTCTCTCTCTCTCTCTCTCCTGTGATTGACAGCTCTCTCTCTCTCTCTCTCTCTCCTGTGATTGAACTCTCTCTCTCTCCTGTGATTGACAGCTCTCTCTCTCTCTCTGTCTCCTGTGAATGACAGCTCTCTCTCTCTCTCTCCTGTGATTGACATCTCTCTCTCTCTCCTGTGATTGACAGCTCTCTCTCTATCTCCTGTGAATGACAGCTCTCTCTCTCTCTCTACCAGTGATTGACAGCTCTCTCTCTCTCTCTCCTGTGATTAACAGCTCTCTCTCTCCCTCCCTCCTGTGATTGACAGCTCTCTCTCTCTTTCTCTCCTGTGATTGACAGCTCTCTCTCTCTCTCTCCCTCCTGTGATTGACATCTCTCTTTCTCTCTCTCTCTCTCTCCTGTGATTGACAGCTCTCTCTCTCTCTCTCTCCTGTGATTGACAGCTCTCTCTCTCTCTCCCCTGTGATTGACAGCTCTGTCTCTCTCTCTCTCTCCTGTGATTGACAGCTCTCTCTCACTCTCTCTCCTGCGATTGACAGCTGTCTCTCTCACTCTCTCTCCTGTGATTGACAGCTCTCTCTCTCTCTTCCTCCCGTGATTGACAGCTCACTCTCTCTCTCTCTCTCTCTCCTGTGATTGACAGCTCTCTCTCTCTCTCTCCTGTGATTGACAGCTCTCTCTCTCTCTCCCCTGTGATTGACAGCTCTCTCTCTCTCTCGCTCCCTCCTGTGATTGACAGCTCTCTCTCTCTCTCTCCCTCCTGTGATTGACAGCTCTCTCTCTCTCTCTCTCCTGCGATTGACAGCACTCTCTCTCCCGCTCTCTCTCTCCTGTGATTCTCTCACAGCTACTCTACCTGAGGATGGAGCGAACAGCTCCGAAAGCTTGTAAAATTAAATAAATCTGTTGGACTATAACCTCGTGTTGTGCGACTTCTCAATTTTCTCCTGTGATTGACAGCTCTCTCTCTCTCTCTCTCTCTCTCCGGTGATTGACAACTCTCTCTCTCTCTCTCTCTCTCTCCTGTAATTGACAGCTCTCTCTCTCTCTCTCTCCTGTGATTGACATCTCTCTCTCTCTCCTGAGATTGACAGCTCTCTCTCTCTCGCTTTCCTGTGAATTTCAGCTCTCTCTCTCTCTCTCCAGTGATTGACAGCTCTCTCGCTGTCTCTCTCCAGTGATTGACAGCGCTCTCTCTCTCTCTCCTGTGATTGACAGCTCTCTCTCTCTCCCTCCTGTGATTGACAGCTCTCTCTCTCTCTCTCTCCTGTGATTGACATCTCTCTCTCTCTCCTGTGATTGACAGCTCTCTCTCTCTCTCTCTCCTGTGATTGACAGTTCTCCCTCTCTCTCTCTCTCCTCCTGTGATTGACAGCTCTCTCTCCTCTCCTCCTGTGATTGGACAGCTCTCTCTCTCTCTCTCCCTCCTGTGATTGCCAGCTCTCTCTCTCTCTCTCTCTCCTGTGATTGACAGCTCTCTCTCTCTCTCTCTCTCCTGTGATTGACAGTAATCACTCTCTCTCTCTCCTGTGATTGACAGCTCTCTCTCTGTCTCTCACTTTCCTGTGATTGACAGCTCTCTCGCTCTCTCGGTTCCTCCTGTGATTAACAGCTCTCTCTCTCTCTCCCTCCTGTGATTGACAGCTCTCTCTCTCTCTCTACTGTGATTGACAGCTCTCTCTCTCTCTTTCTCTCTCCTGTGATTGACAGCTCTCTCTCTCTCTCCTGTGATTGACAGCTCTCTCTCTCTCTCCTGTGATTGACAGCTCTCTCGCTCTCTCTCTCTCTCCTGTGATTGACAGCTCTCTCTCTCTCTCTCACCTGTGATTGACAGCTCTCTCTCTCTCTCTCTCCTGTGATTGACAGCGCTCTCTCTCTCTCCTGTGATTGACAGCTCTCTCTCTCTCTCCCTCCTGTGATTGACAGCTCTCTCTCTCTCTCTACTGTGATTGACAGCTCTCTCTCTCTCTTTCTCTCTCCTGTGATTGACAGCTCTCTCTCTCTCTCCTGTGATTGACAGCTCTCTCTCTCTCTCCTGTGATTGACAGCTCTCTCGCTCTCTTTCTCTCTCCTGTGATTGACAGCTCTCTCTCTCTCTCCTGTGATTGACAGCTCTCTCTCTCTCTCCTGTGATTGACAGCTCTCTCGCTCTCTCTCTCTCTCCTGTGATTGACAGCTCTCTCTCTCTCTCTCTCCAGGTTCATGGCACCATGGCTGGCTCTGCTGCACAGCAGGGCGGGAAAAAGAGTGGTAGGGCTATAGTGATAGGGGTCTCAATTGTAAGGGGAATAGACAGCAGTTTCTGTGGCCGCAACCGAGATTCCAGGATGGTATGTTGCCTCCCTGGTGCAAGGGTCAAGGATGTCTCGGAGCGGCTGCAGAACATTCTAAAGAGGGAGGGTGAACAGCCAGCTGTCGTGGTGCATGTAGGTACCAACGATATAGGTAAAAAGCGGGAAGAGGTCCTACAAGCAGAATTTAGGGAGCTAGGAGCTAAATTAAAAAGTAGGACCTCTAAGGTAGTAATCTCTGGATTGCTACCAGGGCCACGTGCTAATCAGAATAGAGAGAACAGGATAGTGAGATTGAATACGTGGCTTGAGCAGTGGTGCAGGAGGGAGGGATTCAAATTCCTGAGGCATTGGAACCAGTTCTGGGGGAAGTGGTACCTGTACAAAAGGGACGGTCTGCACTTGGGCAGGACTGGAACCGATGTCCTCGGGGTAATATTTGCTAAAGCAGTTCGGGAGGATTTAAACTAATATGGCAGGGGAATGGGAACCTATGTAGCGAAACAGGGGGAAGTAATATGCAGTCAGAAACAAATGTTAGAAGGGTGAGAAACAATAGGGGAAGGCCGAGTAAACAAAGGCAAGAAACACAAAGGGCCATACTAAATCATAAGTCTAAAAGGACAAAGGATGTTAATAAAACAAGCCTAAAGGCTCTGTGTCTTAATGCAAGGAGTATCCGTAATAAGGTGGATGAATTGATTGTGCAAATAGATGTTAACGGATACGATGTGATTGGGATTACAGAGACGTGGCTCCAGAACAATCAAGGCTGGGAACTGAACATCCAGGGGTATTCAACATTCAGAAAGGATAGAATAAAAGGAAAAGGGGGTGGGGTAGCATTGCTGGTTAAAGAGGAGATTAATGCAATAGCTAGGAAGGACATCAGCTTGGAGGATGTGGAATCAATATGGGTTGAGCTGCAGAACACCAAAGGGCAGAAAACGTTAGTGGGAGTTGTGTACAGACCTCCAAACAGCAGTAGTGAGGTGGGGGAGGGTATGAAACAGGAAATCAGAGGTGCGTGCAAAAAAGGCACGGCAGTTATTATGGGTGACTTTAATATGCATATAGATTGGGCTACTCAAACTGGAAGCAATACGGTGGAGGAGGATTTCCTGGAGTGTTTAAGGGATGGTTTCCTAAACCAATATGTTGAGGAACCAACTCGAGGGGAGGCCATCCTGGACTGGGTGTTGTGTAATGAGGAGGGACTAATCAGCAATCTTGTGGTACGAGGCCCCCTGGGGAAGAGTGACCATAGTATGGTGGAGTTCTACATTAGGATGGAGAAGGAAACAGTAAAGTCAGAGACCATGGTCCAGAACTTAAATAAGGGCAACTTTGAGGGTATGAGGCGTGAATTGGCGAGGTTAAATTGGCAAGCGATATTTAAGGGGCTATCAGTGGAAGGGCAATGGCAGACATTTAGAGATCGCATGGATGAACTACAACAATTGTACATCCCGGTCTGGCATAAAAATAAAAAAGGGAAGGTGGCTCAACCATGGCTAACAAGGGAAATCAGGGATAGTATTAAAACCAAGGAAGTTGCATACAAATTGGCCAGAAGTAGCAGCAAACCCGGGGACTGGGAGAACTTCAAAACTCAGCAGAGGAGGACGAAGGGTTTGATTAGGGCAGGGAAAATAAAATATGAAAGGAAGCTTGCAGAGAACATTAAAATGGACTGCAAAAGCTTCTATAAATATGTAAAAAGAAAGAGGTTAGTAAAAACAAACGTAGGTCCCCTGCAGTCGGAAACAGGGGAAGTCGTAATGGGGAACAAGGAAATGGCAGATCAATTGAACAAGTACTTTGGTTCGGTGTTTACTGTGGAGGACACACACAACCTGCCGGAAATAAAAGGGGTCAGAGGATCTGGTGAGAGGGAGGAGCTGAGTGAAATCCTTATTAGTCGGGAAAAGGTATTGGGGAAATTGATGGGACTGAAGGCTGAAAAATCCCCGGGGCCTGATGGTCTGCATCCCAGAGTACTTAAGGAGGTGGCCTTGGAAATAGTGGATGCATTGACGATCATTTTCCAACATTCCTTAGACTCTGGATCAGTTCCGATGGAGTGGAGGGTGGCCAATGTAACCCCTCTTTTTAAAAAAGGAGGGAGGGAGAAAGCAGGGAATTATAGACCGGTCAGCCTGACATCGGTCGTGGGTAAAATGATGGAAGCAATTATTAAAGATGTCATAACAGACCATTTGGAAAGTGGCGACATGATAGGTCCAAGTCAGCATGGATTTGTGAAAGGGAAATCATGCTTGACAAATCTTCTGGAATTTTTTGAGGATGTTTCCAATAGGGTGGACAGGGGGGAACCAGTAGATGTGGTGTATTTGGACTTTCAGAAGGCCTTCGACAAGGTCCCACACAAGAGATTGGTGAGCAAAGTTAAAGCACATGGGATTGGGGGTAATGTGTTGACGTGGATTGAGAACTGGTTGGCACACAGGAAACAAAGAGTAGGAGTAAATGGGTACTTTTCAGAATGGCAGGCAGTGACCAGCGGGGTACCGCAGGGTTCGGTGCTGGGACCCCAGCTGTTTACATTATATATTAATGATTTGGACGAAGGGATTAAATGTAATATCTCCAAATTTGCGGATGACACTAAATTGGGAGGCAGTGTGAACAATGAGGAGGATGCTAGGAGGCTACAGAGTGACTTGGACAGGTTGGGTGAATGGGCAAATGTATGGCAGATGAAGTACAATGTGGATAAATGTGAGGTTATCCACTTTGGTGGTAAAAATAGAGAGGCGGAATATTACCTGAATGGTGGCAGATTAGGGAAAGGGGAGGTGCAACGAGACCTGGGCGTCATGGTACATCAGTCACTGAAGGTGGGAATGCAAGTGCAGCAGGCAGTCAAGAAAGCAAACGGAATGATGGCCTTCATAGCAAGGGGATTTGAGTACAGGAGTAGGGAGGTGATGCTACAGTTGTACAGGGCCTTGGTGAGGCCACACCTGGAGTATTGTGCGCAGTTTTGGTCTCCTAACTTAAGGAAGGACATTCTTGCTATTGAGGGAGTGCAGCGAAGGTTCACTAGATTGATTCCTGGGATGGCCAGACTGACATATCAAGAAAGATTGGGTCAACTGAACTTGTATCCTCTGGAGTTCAGAAGAATGAGGGGGGATCTTATAGAGACATTTAAAATCCTGACTGGTTTAGACAAATTAGATGCGGGCAGAATGTTCCCAATGGTAGGGAAAACTAGAACCAGGGGTCACAGTCTAAGGATTAAGGGGAAGCCATTTAGGACTGAGCTGAGGAGGAACTTCTTCACCCAGAGAGTGGTGAATCTATGGAATTCTCTTCCACAGAAGGTTGTTGAGGCCAGTTCGCTAAATATATTCAAAAGGGAGTTAGATATAACACTCACAACTAAGGGGATCAAGGGGTATGGCGAGAAAGCAGGAATGGGGTACTGAGGTAGCATGTTCAGCCATGAACGCATTGAATGGCGGTGCAGGCTCGAAGGACCGAATGGTCTACTCCTGTACCTATTTTCTATGTTTCTATGTTTCTATGATTGACAGCTCTCTCTCTCTCTCTATCTCTCTCTCCTGTAATTGACAGCGCTCTCTCTCTCTCTCCTGTGATTGACAGCTCTCTCTCTCTCTCTCCTGTGAATTACAGCTCTCTCTCTCTCTCTCTCTCCTGTGAATGACAGCTCTCTCTCTCTCTCTCTCTCTCTCCTGTGAATGACAGCTCTCTCTCTCTCTCTCTCCTGAGATTGACAGCTCTCTCTCTCTCTCCTGTGATTGACAGCTCTCTCTCTCTCTCTCTCTCCTGTGAATGACAGCTCTCTCTCTCTCTCCTGTGATTGACAGCTCTCTCTCTCTCTCTCTCTCTCCTGTGAATGACAGCTCTCTCTCTCTCTCTCTCTCCTGTGATTGACAGCTCTCTCTCTCTCTCTCTCTCCTGTGATTGACAGCTCTCTCTCTCTCTCCTGTGATTGACAGCTCTCTCTCTCTCTCCTGTGATTGACAGCTCTCTCTCTCCCTCCCTCCTGTGATTGACAGCTCTCTCTCTCTCTCTCTCCTGTGATTGACAGCTCTCTCTCTCTCTCTCCCTACTGTGATTGACATCTCTCTTTCTCTCTCTCTCTCCTGTGATTGACAGCTCTGACTCTCTCTCTCTCTCTCCTGTGATTGACAGCTCTCTCTCACTCTCTCACTCTCTCTCCTGTGAATGACAGCAGTCTCTCTCTCTCTCCTGTGATTGACAGCTCTCTCTCTCTCTCTTCCTCCTGTGATTGACAGCTCTCTCTCTCTCTCTCTCTCTCTCCTGTGATTGACAGCTCTCTCTCTCTCTCTCCTGTGATTGACAGCTCTCTGTCTCTCTCTCCCTCCTGTGATTGACAGCTCTCGCTCTCTCTCTTCCCTGTGATTGACAGCTCTCTCTCTCTCTCTCGCTCCTGTGATTGACAGCTCGCTCTCTCTCTCCCTCCTGTGATTGACAGCTCTCTCTCTCTCTCTCTCCTGTGATTGACAGCTCTCTCTCTCCCTCTCTCTCTCTCCTGTGATTGACAGCTCTCTCTCTCTCTCTCTCTCTCCAGTGATTGACAACTCTCTCTCTCTCTCTCTCCCTCCTGTGATTGACAGCTCTCTATCTCTCTCTCTCCTGTGATTGACATCTCTCTCTCTCTCCTGAGATTGACAGCTCTCTCTCTCTCTCGCTCTCCTGTGAATTTCAGCTCTCTCTCTCTCTCTCTGTCCAGTGATTGACAGCTCTCTCTCTGTCTCTCTCCAGTGATTGACAGCTCTCTCTCTCTCTCTCTCTCCTGTGATTGAACGCTCTCTCTCTCTCCCTCCTGTGATTGACTGCTCTCTCTCTCTCTCTCTCTCCTGTGTTTGACAGCTCTCTCTCTCTCTCTCTCCTGTGATTGACATTTCTCTCTCTCTCCTATGATTGACAACTCTCTCTCTCTCTCTCTCCTGTGATTGACAGCTCTCTCTCTCTCTCTCTCTCTCTCCTGTGATTGACAGCTCTCTCACTCTCTCCTGTGATTGACAGCTCTCTCTCTCTCTCTCTCCTTTAATTGACAGCTCTCTCTCTCTCTCTCTCCTGTGATTGACAGCTCTCTCTCTCTCTCTCTCTCCTGTGATTGACAGCAATCACTCTCTCTCTCTCTCTCTCCTGTGATTGACAGCTCTCACTCTCTCTCTCTCCTGTGATTGACAGCTCTCTCTCTCTCTCTCTCCTGTGATTGGACAGCTCTCTCTCTCTCTCTCTCCTGTGATTGACAGCTCTCTCTCTCTCTCCTCTCTCCTGTGATTGAAGCTCTCTCTCTCTCTCTCTCCTGGATTGACAGCTCTCTCTCTCTCCTGTCTCTCTCTCCTGTGATTGACAGCTCTCTCTCTCTCTCTCTCACTGTGATTGACAGCTCTCTCTCTCTCTTCTCTCCTGTGATTGACAGCTCTCTCTCTCTCTCTCCTGTGATTGACAGCTCTCTCTCTCTCTCTCTCCAGTGATTGACAGCTCTCCTCTCTCTCTCTCCTGTGAATGACAGCTCTCTCTCTCTCTCTCTCTCTCCTTGTGATGACAGCTCTCTCTCTCTCTCTCCTCCTGTGATGACAGCTCTCTCTCTCTCTCTCTCCTGTGATTGACAGCTCTCTCTCTCTTCTCTCCTCCTGTGATTGACAGCTCTCTCTCTCTCTCTTCTTCCTTTGATTGACAGCTCTCTCTCTCTCTCTCTCCTGTGATTGACAGCGCTCTCTCTCTCTCTCTCCTGTGATTGACAGCTCTCTCTCTCTCTCTCTCTCCTGTGAATGACAGCTCTCTCTCTCTATCTCTCCTGAGATTGACAGCTCTCTCTCTCTCCTGTGATTGACAGCTCTCTCGCTCTCTCTCTCTCCTGTGAATGACAGCTCTCTCTCTCTCTCTCCTGTGATTGACAGCTCTCTCTCTCTCTCTCTCTGCTGTGATTAACAGCTCTCTCTCTCTCTCTCCTGTGATTGACAGCTCTCTCTCTCTCTCTCTGTGTTTGACAGCTCTCTCTCTCTCTCTCCTGTTATTGACAGCTCTCTCTCTCTCTCTCTCCCCTGTGATTGACAGCTCTCTCTCTCTCTCTCTCTCCTGTGATTGACAGCTCTCTCTCTCTCCCTGCTGTGATTGACAGCTCACTCTCTCTCTCTCTCTCCTGTGATTGACAGCTCTCTCTCTCTCCTGTGATTGACAGCTCTCTCTCTCTCTCTCTCCTGTGATTGACAGATCTCTCTCTCTCTCTCTCCTGTGATTGACAGCTCTCTCTCTCTCTCTCTCTCCTGTGATTTACAGCTCTCTCTCTCTCTCTCTCTCCTGTGATTGACAGCTCTCTCTCGCTCTCTCTCTCTCCTGTGATTGACAGCGCTTTCTCTCTCTCTCCTGTGATTGACAGCTCTCTCTCTCTCTCTCTCCTGTGAATGACAGCTCTCTCTCTCTCTCTCTCATGTGAATGACAGCTCTCTCTCTCTCTCTCTCTCTCTCTCCTGTGAATGATGTGGAGATGCCGGCGTTGGACTGGGGTGGACAAAAATGAGAAGTCGCTCAACACCAGGTTATAGTCCAACAGATTATTTAATTTTACAAGCTTTCGGAGCAGTTCGTCCTTCGTCAGGTAAGTTAGCAGTGAGAGAATCTCCCAGAATTCACAATTTAAAAACAGACAAAATCTATTCACATCTTTCCCTACAACAAAGAGCTCAGCCAAGACAATGAGATGTGTCCCAGGGGGTCCAACGTGTCAAACCACCTGCTGGCTGCAGCCGCCTAACCTCAAAAGTACCATCGTTCGCAGCAGATTACCCATCTTTCAGGAGAACAGCAACCAAGACACCACACAACCCTGCCACGGCAACCTCTGCAAGACATGCCAAATCATGGACACAGATACCATCATCACACGTGAGGACACTACCCACCAGGTACACGGTACATACTCATGTGACTCGGCCAACGTTGTCTACCTGATACGTTGCAGTAAAGGATGCTCCAGAGCATGGTACATCGGCGAGACCATGCAGACACTGAGACAACGTATGAACGGACACCGCGCAACAATCGCCAGGCAGGAGGGTTGCCTCCCAGTCGGGGAACACTTCAGCAGACAGGGGCATTCAGCCTCGGATCTGCGGGTAAGTGTTCTCCAAGGCGGCCTTCGAGATACACGACAGCGCAAAATCATAGAGCAGAAACTGATAGCCAAGTTCAGCACTCATGAGGATGGCCTCAATCGCGATATCGGGTTCATGTCACGATACAGAACGTGACTTGACATCATGGCCGGTCTTCCCAGGTGTTATTTTTTTAAAAAGACTAACACAAGAACACAAATTGACAGGATATGCAGCCAGCAGGTGCTTTGACACGTTGGACCCCCTGGGACACATCTCATTGTCTTGGCTGAGCTTTTTGTTGTAGGGAAAAATGTGAATAGATTTTGTCTGTGTTTAAATTGTGAATACTGGGAGATTCTCTCACTGCTAACTTACCTGACGAAGGAGCGAACTGCTCCGAAAGCTTGTAAAATTAAATAATCTGTTGGACTATAACCTGGTGTTGTGCGACTTCTCATTTTTCTCCTGTGAATGACAGCTCTCTCTCTCTCTCTCCTGTGATTGACAGCTCTCTCTCTCTCTCTCTCTCCTGTGATTGACAGCTCTCTCTCTCTCTCTCTCACTGTGATTGACAGCTCGCTCTCTCTCTCTCTCGCTCCTGTGATTGACAGCTCTCTCCCTCCCTCCTGTGATTGACAGCTCTCTCTCTCTCTCTCTCTCTCCTGTGATTGACAGCTCTCTCTCTCTCTCTCCTCCTGTGATTGACAGCTCTCTCTCTCTCTCTCTCCTGTGATTGACAGCTCTCTCTCTCTCTCTCTCTCCTGTGATTGACAGCTCTCTCTCTCTCTCTCCTGTGATTGACAGCTCTCTCTCTCTCTCTCCTGTGATTGACAGCTCTCTCTCTCTCTCTCTCCTGTGATTGACAGCTCTCTCTCTCTCTCTCTCCTGTGATTGACAGCTCTCTCTCTCTCTCTCCTCCTGTGATTGACAGCTCTCTCTCTCTCTCTCTCTCCTGTGATTGACAGCTCTCTCTCTCTCTCTCTCCTGTGATTGACAGCTCTCTCTCTCTCTCTCTCTCCTGTGATTGACAGCTCTCTCTCTCTCTCTCCTGTGATTGACAGCTCTCTCTCTCTCTCTCTCCTGTGATTGACAGCTCTCTCTCTCTCTCTCTCCTGTGATTGACAGCTCTCTCTCTCTCTCCTGTGATTGACAGCTCTCTGTCTCTCTCTCCCTCCTGTGATTGACAGCTCTCGCTCTCTCTCTTCCCTGTGATTGACAGCTCTCTCTCTCTCTCTCGCTCCTGTGATTGACAGCTCGCTCTCTCTCTCCCTCCTGTGATTGACAGCTCTCTCTCTCTCTCTCTCCTGTGATTGACAGCTCTCTCTCTCCCTCTCTCTCTCTCCTGTGATTGACAGCTCTCTGTCTCTCTCTCCCTCCTGTGATTGACAGCTCTCGCTCTCTCTCTTCCCTGTGATTGACAGCTCTCTCTCTCTCTCTCGCTCCTGTGATTGACAGCTCGCTCTCTCTCTCCCTCCTGTGATTGACAGCTCTCTCTCTCTCTCTCTCCTGTGATTGACAGCTCTCTCTCTCCCTCTCTCTCTCTCCTGTGATTGACAGCTCTCTCTCTCTCTCTCTCTCTCCAGTGATTGACAACTCTCTCTCTCTCTCTCTCCCTCCTGTGATTGACAGCTCTCTCTCTCTCTCTCTCCTGTGATTGACAGCTCTCTCTCTCTCTCTCTCCTGTGATTGACAGCTCTCTCTCTCTCTCTCTCTCCTGTGATTGACAGCTCTCTCTCTCTCTCTCTCCTGTGATTGACAGCTCTCTCTCTCTCTCTCTCCTGTGATTGACAGCTCTCTCTCTCTCTCTCTCTCTCCTGTGATTGACAGCTCTCTCTCTCTCTCTCCTGTGATTGACAGCTCTCTCTCTCTCTCTCTCTCCTGTGATTGACAGCTCTCTCTCTCTCTCCTGTGATTGACAGCTCTCTCTCTCTCTCTCTCCTGTGATTGACAGCTCTCTCTCTCTCTCTCTCCTGTGATTGACAGCTCTCTCTCTCTCTCTCTCTCTCCTGTGATTGACAGCTCTCTCTCTCTCTCTCCTGTGATTGACAGCTCTCTCTCTCTCTCTCTCCTGTGATTGACAGCTCTCTCTCTCTCTCTCTCCTGTGATTGACAGCTCTCTCTCTCTCTCTCTCTCCTGTGATTGACAGCTCTCACTCTCTCTCTCTCTCCTGTGATTGACAGCTCTCTCTCTCTCTCTCTCCTCTCCTGTGATTGACAGCTCTCTCTCTCTCTCTCTTCCTGTGATTGACAGCTCTCTCTCTCTCTCTCTCTCCTGTGATTGACAGCTCTCTCTCTCTCTCTCTTCCTGTGATTGACGCTCTCTCCTCTCTCTCTCTTCCTGTGATGACAGCTCTCTCTCTCCTCTCTCTCTCCTGTGATTGACAGCTCTCTCTCTCTCTCTCCTGGTGATTGCAGTCTCTCTCTCTCTCTCTCTCCTCGTGATTGACAGCTCTCTCTCTCTCTCTCTCCTGTGATTGACAGCTCTCTGTCTCTCTCTCCTCCTGTGATTGACAGCTCTCTCTCTCTCTCCTCTCTGTGATTGACAGCTCTCTTCACTCTTCTCACTCTCTCTCCGTGAATGACAGCTCTCTCTCTCCTCTCCTGTGATTGACAGCTCTCTCTCTCTCTCTCCTCTCCTGTGATTGACAGCTCTCTCTCTCTCTCCTGTGATTGACAGCTCTCTCTCTCTCTCTCCTGTGATTGACAGCTCTCTCTCTCTCCTGTGATTGACAGCTCTCTCTCTCTCTCTCCTGTGATTGACAGCTCTCTCTCTCTCTCTCCTGTGATTGACAGCTCTCTCTCTCTCTCTCTCTCCTGTGATTGACAGCTCTCTCTCTCTCTCTCCTGTGATTGACAGCTCTCTCTCTCTCTCCCTCCTGTGATTGACAGCTCTCTCTCTCTCTCTCTCTCCTGTGATTGACAGCTCTCTCTCTCTCTCTCCCTCCTGTGATTGACAGCTCTCTCTCTCTCTCTCTCTCCTGTGATTGACAGCTCTCTCTCTCTCTCTCTCTCTCCTGTGATTGACAGCTCTCTCTCTCTCTCTCCTGTGATTGACAGCTCTCTCTCTCTCTCTCTCTCCTGTGATTGACAGCTCTCTCTCTCTCTCTCTCCTGTGATTGACAGCTCTCTCTCTCTCTCTCTCCTGTGATTGACAGCTCTCTCTCTCTCTCTCTCCTCCTGTGATTGACAGCTCTCTCTCTCTCTCTCTCTCCTGTGATTGACAGCTCTCTCTCTCTCTCCTCTCCTGTGATTGACAGCTCTCTCTCTCTCTCTCTCTCTCCTGTGATTGACAGCTTCTCTCTCTCTCTCTATCCTGTGATTGACAGCTCTCTCTCTCTCTCTATCTCTCCTGTGATTGACAGCTCTATCTCTCTCTCCTGTGATGACAGCCTCTCTCTCTCTCTCCTGGTGATTGACAGCTCTCTCTCTCTCTCTCCTGTGATGGACAGCTCTCTCTCTCTCTTCGCTCTGGGATTGACAGCTCCTCTCTCTCTCTCTCCTGTGATTGACAGCTTCTCTCTCTCTCCTTCCTGTGATGACAGCCTCTCTCTCTCACTCCTTGTGATTGACACTCTCTCTCACTCTGTGATTGACAGCTCTCTCTCTCTCTCTCTCGTGAATGACAGCTCTCTTCCTCTCTCTCTCCTAGTGATTGACAGCTCTCTCTCTCTCTCTCCTCCTGTGATTGACAGCGCCCTCCTCTCTCTCTCTCTCCTGTGATTGACAGCTCTCTCTCTCTCTCTCCTGTGATTGACAGCTCTCTCTCTCTCTCTCTCTCCTGTGATCGACATCTCTCTCTCTCTCCTGTGATTGACAACTCTCTCTCTCTCTCTCTCCTGTGATTGACAGCTCTCTCTCTCTCTCTCTCTCTCCTGTGATTGACAGCTCTCTCTCTCCTGTGATTGACAGCTCTCTCTCTCTCTCTCCTGTGATTGACAGCTCTCTCTCTCTCTCTCTCCTGTGATTGACAGCTCTCTCTCTCTCTCTCTCATGTGATTGACAGCTCTCTCTCTCTCTCTCTCTCCTGTGATTGACAGCAATCACTCTCTCTCTCTCTCTACCTCCTGTGATTGATAGATCTCTCTCTCTCTCTCCTGTGATTGACAGCTCACTCTCTCTCCCTCCTGTGATTGACAGCTCTCTCTCTCTCTCTCCTGTGATTGACAGCTCTCTCTCTCTCTCTCTCTCCTGTGATTGACATCTCGCTCTCTCTCCTGTGATTGACAACTCTCTCTCTCTCTCTCCTGTGATTGACAGCTCTCTCTCTCTCTCTCTCTCTGCATGTGTTTGACAGCTCTCTCTCTCTCTCCTGTGATTGACAGCTCTCTCTCTCTCTCTCCTGTGAATGACAGCTCTCTCTCTCTCTCTCTCTCCTGTGAATGACAGCTCTCTCTCTCTCTCTCCTCCTGTGATTGACAGCTCTCTCTCTCTCTCTCTCTCCTGTGAATGACAGCTCTCTCTCTTCTCTCTCTCTCTCCTGTGATTGACAGCTCTCCTCTCTCCCTCCTGTGATTGGACAGCTCTCTCTCTCTCTCCTCTCCTGTGATGACAGCTCTCTCTCTCTCTCTTCTGTGATTGACAGCTCTCTCCTCTCTCTCCTCCTGTGATTGACAGCTCTCTCTTCTCATTCCCTCCTGTGATTGACAGCTCTCTCTCTCTCTCTCCTGTGATTACTGCTCCTCTCTCTCTCTCTCTCCCTGTGAATTGACAGCTCTTCTCTCTCTCTCTCTCTCTCTCCTGTGATTGACAGCTCTCTCTCTCTCTCTCTCTCTCTGTGATTGACAGCTCTCTTCTCTCTCTCTCTCTCCTGTGATTGACAGCCTCTCTCCTCTCTCTCTCCTGTGATTGACAGCTCTCTCTCTCTCTCTCTCCTGTGATTGACAGCTCTCTACTCTCTTTCTCTCTCCTGTGATTGACAGCTCTCTCTCTCCTGTGATTGACAGCTCTCTCTCTCTCCTGTGATTGACAGCTCTCTCGCTCTCTCTCTCTCTCCTGTGATTGACAGCTCTCACTCTCTCTCTCTCTCCTGTGATTGACAGCTCTCTCTCTCTCTCTCTCTCTCCTGTGATTGACAGCTCTCTCTCTCTCTCTCTCTCCTGTGATTGACAGCGCTGTCTCTCTCTCTCTCTCCTGTGATTGACAGCTCTCTCTCTCTCTCTCTCCCTTCTGTAATTGACAGCTCTCTCTCTCTCTCTCTCTCCTGTGATTGACAGCTCTCTCTCTCTCCCTCCTGTGATTGACAGCTCTCTCTCTCTCTCTCCTGTGATTGACAGCTCTCTCTCTCTCTCTCCCTTCTGTAATTGACAGCTCTCTCTCTCTCTCTCTCTCCTGTGATTGACAGCTCTCTCTCTCTCTCTCTCCCTCCTGTGATTGACAGCTCTCTCTCTCTCTCTCTCCTGTGATTGACAGCTCTCTCTTCTCTCTCTCTCCTCCGTGATTGACAGCTCTCTCTCTCTCTCTCTCCTGTGATTGACAGCTCTCTCTCTCTCTCTCCTCTGTGATTGACAGCTCTCTCTCTCTCTCTCTCCTGTGATTGACAGCTCTCTCTCTCTCTCTATCCTGTGATTGACAGCTCTCTCTCTCTCTCCTCCTGTGATTGACAGCTCTCTCTCTCTCTCTCCTCCTGTGATTGACAGCTCTCTCTCTCTCTCTCCTGTGATTGACAGCTCTCTCTCTCTCTCTCTCCTGTGATTGACAGCTCTCTCTCCTCTCCTCTCTCCTGTGATTGACAGCCTCTCTCTCTCTCTCTCTCATCCTGTGATTGACAGCTCTCTCTCTCTCTCTCCTGTGATTGACAGCTCTCTCTCTCTCTCTCTCTCTCCTGTGATTGACAGCTCTCTCTCTCTCTCTCTCCTGTGATTGACAGCTCTCTCTCTCTCTCCTCTCCTGTGATTGACAGCTCTCTCTCTCTCTCTCCTGTGATTGACAGCTCTCTCTCTCTCCTCCTGTGATTGACAGCTCTCTCTCTCTCTCTCTCTCTCTGTGATTGACAGCTCTCTCTCTCTCTCTCTCCTGTGATTGACAAGCTCTCTCTCTCTCTCTTCTCCCTCCGTGATTGACAGCTCTCTCTCTCTCTCTCTCTCCTGTGATTGACAGCTCTCTCTCTCTCTCCTGTGATTGACAGCTCTCTCGCTCCCTCTCTCTCTCCTGTGATTGACAGCTCTCACTCTCTCTCTCTCTCCTGTGATTGACAGCTCTCTCTCTCTCCTGTGATTGACAGCTCTCTCTCTCTGTCTCTCTCCAGTGATTGACAGCTCTCTCTCTCTCTCTCTCCTGTGATTGACAGCTCACTCTCTCTCCCTCCTGTGATTGACAGCTCTCTCTCTCTCTCTCCTGTGATTGACAGCTCTCTCTCTCTCTCTCTCTCTCCTGTGATTGACATCTCGCTCTCTCTCCTGTGATTGACAACTCTCTCTCTCTCTCTCCTGTGATTGACAGCTCTCTCTCTCTCTCTCTCTCTCCTGTGATTGACAGATCTCTCTCTCTCCTGTGATTGACAGCTCTCTCTCTCTCTCTCTCCTGTGATTGACAGCTCTCTCTCTCTCTCTCCTGTGATTGACAGCTCTCTCTCTCTCTCTCTCATGTGAATGACAGCTCTCTCACTCTCTCCTCTCTCTCTCCTGTGATTGACAGCTCTCTCTCTCTCTCTCCTGTGATTGACAGCTCTCTCTCACTCTCTCTCCTGTTGATTGACAGTCTCTCTCTCTCTCTCTCCTGTGATGGACAGCTCTCTCTCTCTCTCTCTCCAGTGATTGACAGCTCTCTCTCTCTCTCTCCCTCTCCAGTGATTGACAGCTCTCTCTCTCTCTATCTCCTGTGATTGACAGCTCTCTCTCTCTCTCTCCTGTGATTGACAGCTCTCTCTCTCTCTCTCTCCTGTGATTGACAGCTCTCTCTCTCTCTCTCTCTCCTGTGATTGAAGCTCTCTCTCTCTCTTCTCCTGTGATTGACAGCCTCTCTCTCTCTCTCTCTCTCCTCTGATTGACAGCTCTCTCTCTCTCTCTCTCTCTTCTCCGTGATTGACAGCTCTCTCTCTCTCTCTCTCGTGATTGACAGCTCCCACTCTCTCTCTCTCCTCTCCTGTGATTGACAGCTCTCTCTCTCTCTCTCCCTCTCCTGTGATTGACAGCTCTCTCTCTCTCTCTCTCTGTGATTGACAGCTCTCTCTCTCTCTCCACCTAGTGATTGACAGCTCTCTCTCTCTCTCTCCTCCTGTGATTGACAGCTCTCTCTCTCTCTCTCTCTCCTGTGATTGAAAGCTCTCTCTCTCTCTCTCTCTCCTGTGATTGACAGCTCTCTCTCTCTCTCTCTCCCTGTGATTGACAGCTCTCTCTCCCTCTCTCTCCTGTGAATTGAAGCTCTCTCTCTCTCTCTCCTCCCTCCTGTGATTGACAGCTCCTCTCTCTGTCTCTCTCACTCCTGTGATTGACAGCTCTCTCTCTCTCGTGATTGACAGCATCTCTCTCTCTCTCTCCTCCTCCTGTGATTGACAGCTCTCTCTCTCTCTCTCTCACTTGATTGACAGTCTCTCTCTCTCTCTCTCCTGTGATTGACAGCTCTCTCTCTCTCACTCTCTCTGTTGATTGACAGCTCTCTCTCTCTCTCTCCTGTGATTGACAGCTCTCTCTCTCTCTCTCTCTCCTGTGATTACAGCTCTCTCTCTCTCTCTCATCTCTCCTGTGATGACAGCTCTCCTCCTCTCTCTTTCTCTCTCTCCTGTGATTGACAGCTCTCTCTCTCTCTCTCTCTCCTGTGATTGACAGTACTCTCACTCTCTTCCTGTGATTGACAGTCTCTCTCTCTCTCTCTCTGTGATTGACAGCTCACTCTCATCTCTTTCATCTGTGATTGACAGTCTCACTCTCTCTCTCTCTCTCCTGTGAATTGACAGCTCTCTCTCTCTCTCTCTTCCTCCTGTGATTGACAGCTCTCTCTCTCTCTCCCTCCTGTGATTGACAGCTCTCTCACTCTCTCTCTCTGTGATTGACAGCTCTATCTCTCTCCTCTTCCCTGTGATTGACAGCTCTCTCTCTCTCTCTCCTCTGTGATTGACAGCTCTTCTCTCTCTCTCTCTCTCCTGTGATTGACAGCTCCTCTCTCTCTCTCTCACTCTACCTGTGATTGACAGCTCTCTCTCTCTCTCCCTCCTGCAATTGACAGCTCTCTCTCTCTCTCTCTCTCCTGTGATTGACATCTCTCTCTCTCTCCTGTGATTGACAACTCTCTCTCTCTCTCTCTCCTGTGATTGACAGCTCTCTCTCTCTCTCTCTCCTGTGATTGACAGCTCTCTCTCTCTCCTGTGATTGACAGCTCTCTCTCTCTCTCTCCTGTGATTGACAGCTCTCTCTCTCTCTCTCATGTGATTGACAGCTCTCTCTCTCTCTCTCTCATGTGATTGACAGATCTCTCTCTCTCTCTCTCTCTCCTATGATTGACAGCTCTCTCTCTCTCTCTCCTGTGATTGACAGCTCTCTCTCTGTCTCTCACTTTCCTGTGAGTGACAGCTCTCTCGCTCTCTCGCTTCCTCCTGTGATTGACAGCTCTCTCTCTCTCAATCTCTCCCTCCTGTGATTGACAGCTCTCTCTCTCTCTCTCTCTCCTGTGATTGACAGCTCTCTCTCTCTCTCTCTCCCTCAGCTCTCTCTCTCTCCCTCTCCTGTGATTGACAGCTCTCTCTCTCTCTCTCTCTCTCCTGTGATTGACAGCCTCTCTCTCCTCTCTCTCTCTCTCCTGTGATTGACAGCTCTCTCTCTCTCTCTCTCCTGTGATTGACAGCTCTCTCTCTCTCTCTCCTGTGATTGACAGCTCTCTCTCTCCTCTCTCTCTGTGATTGACAGCTCTCTCTCTCTCTCTTCCTCCTGTGATTGACAGCTCTCTCTCTCTCTCTCTCCTGTGATTGACAGCTCTCTCTCTCTCTCTCCTGTGATGACAGCTCTCTCTCTCTCTCTCTTCTCCTGTGATTGACAGCTCTCTCTCTCTCTCTCTCTCTGTGATTGAGAGCTCTCTCTCTCTCTCTCTCTGTGATTGACAGCTCTCTCTCTCTCTCCTCCTGTGATTGACAGCTATCTCTCTTCTCTCTCCTGTGATTGACAGCTCTCTCTCTCTCTCTCTCCTGTGATTGACAGCTCTCTCTCTCTCTCCTCCTGTGATTGACAGCTCTCTCTCTCTCTCTCCTGTGATTGACAGCTCTCTCTCTCTCTCTCCTGTGATTGACAGCTCTCTCTCTCTCTCTCTCTCCTGTGATTGACAGCTCTCTCTCTCTCTCTCTCCTGTGATTGACAGCTCTCTCTCTCTCTCCTGTGATTGACAGCTCTCTCTCTCCTGTGATTGACAGCTCTCTCTCTCTCTCTCTCCTGTGATTGACAGCTCTCTCTCTCTCTCTCTCCCTGTGATTGACAGCTCTCTTCTCTCTCTCTCCTGTGATTGACAGCTCTCTCTCTCTCTCTCTCTCGTGATTGACAGCTCTCTCTCTCTCCCTCTGCTCCTGTGATGACAGCTCTCTCCTCTCTCTCCTCCTGTGATGACAGCTCTCTCTCTCTCCTCTCTCTCCAGTGATTGACTGATCTCTCTCTCTCTCTCTCTGTGATTGACAGCTCTCTCTCTCTCGTCTCTCTCTCCTGTGATTGACAAGCTCTCTCTCTCTCTCTCTCCTGTGAATGACAGCTCTCTCTCTCTCTCTCTCTCTGTGATTGACAGCTCTCTCTCTCTCTCTCTCCTGTGATTGACAGCTCTCTCTCTCTCTCTCGCCTCTCTGTGATTGACAGCTCTCTCTCTCTCTCCCTCCTGTGATTGACAGCTCTCTCTCTCTCTTCTCTCCTGTGTTTGACAGCTCTCTCTCTCTCTCTCTCTCCCTGTGATTGACAGCTCTCTCTCTCCTCTCTCTCTCTCTCCTGTGATTGACAGCTCTCTCTCTCTCTCTCTTCTCTCCTGTGATTGACAGCTCTCTCTCTTCTCTCCTCCTGTGATTGACAGCTCTCTCTCTATCTCTCTCCTGTGATTGACAGCTCTCTCTCTCTCTCTCTCCCTCCTGTGATTGACAGCTCTCTCTCTCTCTCTCCTGTGATTGACAGCTCTCCTCTCCTCTCCTCCCTGTGATTGGACAGCTCTCTCTCTCTCTCTCCTGTGATTGACAGCTCCTCTCTCTCTCTCTCTCTCTGTGATTGAAGCTCTCTCTCTCTCTCTCTTCTGTGATTGACAGCTCTCTCTCTCTCTCCTCTGATGAATGACAGCTCTCTCTCTCTCTCTTCTCTCCTGAGATTGACAGCTCTCTCTCTCTGAGGATTGACACTCTCTCTCTCTCTCTCTCTCCTGTGATTGACAGCTCTCTCTCTCCTCTCTCTCTGTGATTGACAGCTCTCTCTCTCTCTCTCTCTCTCTGTGATTGAACAGCTCTCTCTCCTCTCCCTCTCCCTCCTGTGATTGACAGCTCTCTCTCTCTCTCTCTCTCCTGTGATTGACCAGCTCTCTCTCTCTCTCTCCCTCTGATTGACAGCTCTCTCTCTCTCTCTCCCTCCAGTGATTCGACAGCTCCTCTCTCTCTCCTCTTGATTGACGGCTCTCTCTCTCTCTCTCTCTCTGTGATTGACAGCTCTCTCTCTCTCTCTCTCCTAGTGATTGACAGCTCTCTTCTCTTCTCTACTCTGTGATTGACAGCTCTCTCTCTCTCTCTTCTCTCCTGTGATTGACAGCTCTCTCTCTCTCTCCCTCCTGTGATTGACAGCTCTCTCTCTCTCTCCTCTCTCCTGTGATTGACAGCTCTCTCTCTCTCTCGTACCATGTGATTGACAGCTCTCTCTCTCTCTCTCCTCCTGTGATTGACAGCTCTCTCTCTCTCTCTCTCCAGAGATTGACAGCTCTCTCTCTCTCCTCTCTCTCCTGTGATTGACAGCTCTCTCTCTCTCTCTCCTGTGATTGACAGCTCTCTCGCTCCCTCTCTCTCTCCTGTGATTGACAGCTCTCACTCTCTCTCTCTCCTGTGATTGACAGCTCTCTCTCTCTCTCTCTCTCCTGTGATTGACAGCTCTCTCTCTCTCTCCTGTGATTGACAGCTCTCTCTCTCTGTCTCTCTCCAGTGATTGACAGCTCTCTCTCTCTCTCTCTCCTGTGATTGACAGCTCACTCTCTCTCCCTCCTGTGATTGACAGCTCTCTCTCTCTCTCTCCTGTGATTGACAGCTCTCTCTCTCTCTCTCTCTCCTGTGATTGACATCTCTCTCTCTCTCCTGTGATTGACAACTCTCTCTCTCTCTCTCTCTCTCCTGTGATTGACAGCTCTCTCTCTCTCTCTCTCTCTCTCTCCTGTGATTGACAGATCTCACTCTCTCCTGTGATTGACAGCTCTCTCTCTCTCTCTCCTGTGATTGACAGCTCTCTCTCTCACTCTCCTGTGATTGACAGCTCTCTCTCTCTCTCTCATGTGATTGACAGATCTCTCTCTCTCTCTCTCTCTCCTATGATTGACAGCTCTCTCTCTCTCTCGCTTCCTCCTGTGATTGACAGCTCTCTCTCTCTCTATCTCTCCCTCCTGTGATTGACAGCTCTCTCTCTCTCTCTCTCTCCTGTGATTGACAGCTCTCTCTCTCTCTCTCCCTCCTGTGATTAACAGCTCTCTCTCGCTCTCCCTCCTGTGATTGACAGCTCTCTCTCTCTCTCTCTCTACTGTGATTGACAGCTCTCTCTCTCTCTTTCTCTCTCCTGTGATTGACAGCTCTCTCTCTCCTGTGATTGACAGCTCTCTCTCTCTCCTGTGATTGACAGCTCTCTCGCTCTCTCTCTCTCTCCTGTGATTGACAGCTCTCACTCTCTCTCTCTCTCCTGTGATTGACAGCTCTCTCTCTCTCTCTCTCCTGTGATTGACAGCTCTCTCTCGCTCTCTCTCCTGTGATTGACAGCTCTCTCTCTCTCCTGTGATTGACAGCTCTCTCTCTCTCTCTCTCTCCTGTGATTGACAGCGCTCTCTCTCTCTCTCTCCTGTGATTGACAGCTCTCTCTCTCTCTCTCTCTCTCCCTTCTGTAATTGACAGCTCTCTCTCTCTCTCTCTCCTGTGATTGACAGCTCTCTCTCTCTCTCCCTCCTGTGATTGACAGCTCTCTCTCTCTCTCTCCTGTGATTGACAGCTCTCTCTCTCTCTCTCCCTTCTGTAATTGACAGCTCTCTCTCTCTCTCTCTCTCTCTCCTGTGATTGACAGCTCTCTCTCTCTCTCCCTCCTGTAATTGACAGCTCTTTCTCTCTCTCTCTCTCTGTGATTGACAGCTCTCTCTCTCGCTCTCTCCCTCCTGTGATTGACAGCTCTCTCTCTCTCTCTCTCCTGTGATTGACAGCTCTCTCTCTCTCTCTCTCCCTCCTGTAATTGACAGCTCTCTCTCTCTCTCTCTCTCTCCTGTGATTGACAGCTCTCTCTCTCTCCTCCTGCAATTGACAGCTCTCTCTCTCTCTCTCTCTCCTGTGATTGACATCTCTCTCTCTCTCCTGTGATTGACAACTCTCTCTCTCTCTCTCTCCTGTGATTGACAGCTCTCTCTCTCTCTCTCTCTCTCTCCTGTGATTGACAGCTCTCTCTCTCTCCTGTGATTGACAGCTCTCTCTCTCTCTCTCTCCTGTGATTGACAGCTCTCTCTCTCTCTCTCCTGTGATTGACAGCTCTCTCTCTCTCTCTCTCATGTGATTGACAGATCTCTCTCTCTCTCTCTCTCTCTCCTATGATTGACAGCTCTCTCTCTCTCTCTCCTGTGATTGACAGCTCTCTCTCTGTCTCTCACTTTCCTGTGAGTGACAGCTCTCTCGCTCTCTCGCTTCCTCCTGTGATTGACAGCTCTCTCTCTCTCTATCTCTCCCTCCTGTGATTGACAGCTCTCTCTCTCTCTCTCTCTCTCCTGTGATTGACAGCCCTCTCTCTCTCTCTCCTGTGATTGACAGCTCTCTCTCTCTCTCTCTCTCCTGTGATTGACAGCTCTCTCTCTCTCTCTCCTCTGTGATTGACAGCTCTCTCTCTCTCCTGTGATTGACAGCTCTCTCTCTCTCTCCTGTGATTGACAGCTCTCTCTCTCTCTCTCTCTGTGATTGACAGCTCTCTCTCTCTCTCTCTCCTGTGATTGACAGCTCTCTCTTCTCTCTCTCTCCTGTGATTGACAGCTCTCTCTCTCTCTCTCTCCTGTGATTGACAGCTCTCTCTCTCTCTCTCCTCCTGTGATTGACAGCTCTCTCTCCTCTCTCCTCCTGTGATTGACAGCTCTCTCTCTCTCTCTCCTGTGATTGACAGCTCTCTCTCTCTCTCTCTCCTCCTGTGAATTGACAGCTCTCTCTCTCTCTCTCTCCCTGTGATTGACAGCTCTCTCTCTCTCTCTCTCCCTGTGATTGACAGCTCTCTTCTCTCTCTCTCTCCTGTGATTGACAGCTCTCTCTCTCTCTCTCCCTCCTGTGATTGACAGCTCCTCTCTCTCTCTCCTCCTGTGATTGACAGCTCTCTCTCTCTCTCCTCCTGTGATTGACAGCTCTCTCTCTCTCTCTCCTCCTGTGATTGACAGCTCTCTCTCTCTCTCTCCCTCCTGTGATTGACAGCTCTCTCTCTCTCTCTCTCTCCTGTGATTGACAGCTCTCTCTCTCTCTCTCCTGTGATTGACAGCTCTCTCTCTCTCTCTCTCTCTCCTGTGATTGACAGCTCTCTCTCTCTCCTCTTCTCTCCTCCTGTGATTGACAGCTCTCTCTCTCGCTCCCTCCTGTGATGACAGCTCTCTCTCTCTCTCTCTCCTGTGATTGACAGCTCTCTCTCTCTCTCCCTCGTGATTGACAGCTCTCTCTCTCTCTCTCTCCTGTGAATGACCAGCTCTCTCTCTCTCTCTCCTGCCTTGATTGACAGCTCTCTCCTCTCTCTCCTCCTGTGATTGAAGCTCTCTCTCTCGCTCTCTCACTCCTGTGAGTGACAGCTCTCTCTCTCTCTCTCTCTCCTGTGATTGACAGCTCTCTCTCTCTCTCTCCTCCTGTGAATGACAGCTCTCTCTCTCTCTCTCTCTCCTGTGATGACAGCCTCTCTCTCTCTCTCTCCTGTGATGACAGCACTCTCTTCTCTCTCTCCTCTCTCCTGTGATTGCAGCTCCTCTCTCTCCTCTCTCTCTGGATTGACAGCTCTCTCTCTCCTCTCTCTCCTCCTGTGATTGACAGCTCTCTCTCTCTTCTCTCTCCCTCTGTGATTGACAGCTCTCTCTCTCTCCTCTCTCTCCTGTGATGACAGCTCTCTCTCTCTCTCTCTCCCTCCTGTGATTGACAGCTCTCTCACTCTCTCCTCTCTCCTCTCGTGATTGACAGCTCTCTCTCTCTCTCTCCTCCTGTGATTGACAGCTCTCTCTCTCTCTTTCTCTCTCCTGTGATTGACAGCTCTCTCTCTCTCCTGTGATTGACAGCTCTCTCTCTCTCCTGTGATTGACAGCTCTCTCGCTCTCTCTCTCTCTCCTGTGATTGACAGCTCTCACTCTCTCTCTCTCTCCTGTGATTGACAGCTCTCTCTCTCTCTCTCTCTCCTGTGATTGACAGCTCTCTCTCGCTCTCTCTCTTGTGATTGACAGCTCTCTCTCTCTCCTGTGATTGACAGCTCTCTCTCTCTCTCTCTCTCCTGTGATTGACAGCGCTCTCTCTCTCTCTCTCTCCTGTGATTGACAGCTCTCTCTATCTCTCTCTCTCTCCCTTCTGTAATTGACAGCTCTCTCTCTCTCTCTCTCCTGTGATTGACAGCTCTCTCTCTCTCTCCCTCCTGTGATTGACAGCTCTCTCTCTCTCTCTCCTGTGATTGACAGCTCTCTCTCTCTCTCTCTCCCTTCTGTAATTGACAGCTCTCTCTCTCTCTCTCTCTCCTCTGTGATTGACAGCTCTCTCTCTCTCTCTCTCCTGTGATTGACAGCTCTCTCTCTCTCTCTCTCCTGTGATTGACAGCTCTCTCTCTCTCTCTCTCTCTCCTGTGATTGACAGCTCCTCTCTCTCTCTCTCTCCTGTGATTGACAGCTCTCTCTCTCTCTCTCTCTCTCTCCTGTGAATTGACAGCTCTCTCTCTCTCTCCTCCTGTGATTGACAGCTCCTCTCTCTCTCCTCCTGTGATTGACAGCTCTCTCTCTCTCTCTCTCTCTGTGATTGACAGCTCTCTCTCTCTCTCTCTCCTGTGATTGACAGCTCTCTCTCTCTCTCTCTCTCCTGTGATTGACAGCTCTCTCTCTCTCTCTCTCCTGTGATTGACAGCTCTCTCTCTCTCTCTCTGTGATTGACAGCTCTCTCTCTCTCTCCTCTCTCCTGTGATTGACAGCTCTCTCTCTCTTCACTCTCTCCTGTGATTGACAGCTCTCTCTCTCTCTCTCCTCCTGTGATTGACCAGCTCTCTCTCTCTCTCTCCTGTGATTGACAGCTCTCTCTCTCTCTCTCTCCTCTGTTTGACAGCTCTCTCTCTCTCTCTCTCTCTCCTGTGATTGACAGCTCTCTCTCTCTCTCTCTCCTGTGATTGACAGCTCTCTCTCTCTCTCTCTCTCTCCTGTGATTGACAGCTCTCCTCTCTCTCTCTCTCCTCCTGTGATTGACAGCTCTCTCTCTCTCTCTCCTGTGATGACAGCTCTCTCTCTCTCTCTTCTCCTATGATTGACAGCTCTCTCTCTCTCTCTCTCCTCTCTCCTGTGATTGACAGCCTCTCTCTCTCTCCCTGATGATTGACAGCTCTCTCTCTCTCTCTCTCCTGTGATTGACAGCTCTCTCCTCTCTCTCTCCTGTGATTGACAGCTCTCCTCTCTCCTCTCTCTCCTGTGATTGACAGCTCTCTCTCTCTCTCTCTCCTGTGATTGACAGCCTCTCTCTCTCTCTCTCTCCTGTGATTGACAGCTCTCTCTCTCTCTCTCCTGTGAATGACAGCTCTCTCACTCTCTCTCTCTCTCCTGTGATTGACAGCTCTCTCTCTCTCCTCCGGTGAATGGACAGCTCTCTCTCTCTCTCTCTCCTGTGATTGACAGCTCTCTCTCTCTCTCTCCTGTGATTGACAGCTCTCTCTCTCTCTCTCTCTCCTGTGATTGACAGCTCTCTCTCTCTCTCTCTGTGATTGACAGCTCTCTCTCTCTCTCTATCTCTCTCTCCTGTAATTGACAGCGCTCTCTCTCTCTCTCCTGTGATTGACAGCTCTCTCTCTCTCTCTCCTGTGATTGACAGCTCTCTCTCTCTCTCTCCTGTGAATGACAGCTCTCTCTCTGTCTCTCTCTCTCTCTCTCCTGTGAATGACAGCTCTCTCTCTCTCTCTCTCTACTGAGATTGACAGCTCTCTCTCTCTCTCCTGTGATTGACAGCTCTCTCGCTCTCTCTCTCTCCTGTGAATGACAGCTCTCTCTCTCTCTCTCTCCTGTGATTGACAGCTCTCTCTCTCTCTCTCTCCTGTGATTGACAGCTCTCTCTCTCTCTCTCTCCTGTGATTGACAGCTCTCTCTCTCTCTCTGCTGTGATTGACAGCTCTCTCTCTCTCTCTCCTGTGATTGACAGCTCTCTCTCTCTCTCTCCTGTGATTGACAGTTCTCTCTCTCTCTCTCTCTCTGTGATTGACAGCTCTCTCTCTCTCTCTCCTGTGATTGACAGCTCTCTCTCTCTCTCTCTCTCTCCCCTGTGATTGACAGCTCTCTCTCTCTCTCTCTCTTTCTCCTGTGATTGACAGCTCTCTCTCTCTCTCTCTGCTGTGATTGACAGCTCACTCTCTCTCTCTCTCTCTCTCCTGTGATTGACAGCTCTCTCTCTCTCTCCTGTGATTGACAGCTCTCCTCTCTCCTGTGACTGACAGCTCTCTCTCTCTCTCTCCCTCCTGTGATTGACAGCTCTCTCTCTCTCTCTCCCTCCTGTGATTGACAGCTCTCTCTCTCTCTCTCCTGTGCTTGACAGCTATCTCTCTCTGTCTCTCTCCCTCCTGTAATTGACAGCTCTTTCTCTCTCTCTCTCTCCTGTGATTGACAGCTCTCTCTCTCTCTCTCTCCCTCCTGTGATTGACAGCTCTCTCTCTCTCTCCTGTGAATGACAGCTCTCTCTCGCTCTCTACCAGTGATTGACAGCTCTCTCTCTCTCTCTCCAGTGATTGACAGTTCTCTCTCTCTTTCCTGTGATTTACAGCTCTCTCTCTCCCTCCCTCCTGTGATTGACAGCTCTCTCTCTCTCTCTCTCTCCTGTGACTTGACATCATGGCCGGTCTTTCCAGGTGTTTTTTTTTCAAAAGACTAACACAAGAACCAACACAAATTGACAGGATATGCAGCCAGCAGGTGTTTTGACACGTTGGACCCCCTGGGACACATCTCATTGTCTTGGCTATGCTCTTAGTGTGTCTTTGATGTAGGGAAAGATTTGAATAGATTTTTTCTGTGTGTATATTGTGAAGTCTGGGAGATTCTCTCACTGCTACCCTACCTGAGGAAGGAGCGAACCGCTCCGAAAGCTTGTAAAATTAAATAAATCTGTTGGACTATAACCTGGTGTTGTGCGACTTCTCATTTTTGTCCACCCCAGTCCAACGCCGGCATCTCCACATCATGACCTCTATTGACACCGCAAACTGCCGGCTCAAAGTGGAGAGAATCGGCAAGAAGATCGCGCATATTGACACAGACATCAAGTACCTGCAGAGATGCAAGAAAGCAGACAAGATTCCGAAAGGACTACAGATCACGAACCCACTCAAGTCGACATACAACACAGACTACGCTGAGAGACTTTGCCGTCGTACCTCTCGCACACTCCTCAACCATCTCGTACACCAGCTCTACAGCAGACGTCGCAACCTCGAAGCCAAGATAGAGTCCATGCTCTCAGCCTGTGCTCAGGACACAGCAGACCAGCTACGAGACACCGCCAAACAGACGAGGCAATGGAACTACGCTGCCTACATGCGCATCAAGAACAGGAAGCTTGAGAAACTCGGCGTAACCACCAGCTACAACCAAGCCTCCCCCGGTACCACGGTTGCAACCACAGGGAAGTCCATCGTCAACCTGTCGGACCACACCCTTCAACCAGACGAAATCGAAGTTCTCGCCCTAGGGCTCAAGTTCTGCCCCACCACCAAAATGGACCCCATCGGTCTCGCGGCGGAAACAGAGGAATTCATCAGGAGAATGAGGATCCGGGAATACTACCACAAATTCCAAGATGTCAGCAACATTCCTAATGGGACAATCAATGATCCGGAACAGCAGACAGAGGGAACCGCAGTGCTACAACCGAGGAAGAAAGAGTCAAATTGGACCCCTCCGGAGGGTCGCAGCCCTAAGCTTGACATGTACGCTCAAGCTGTCAGGAAATGCATCAACGCCAGATTCATCAGCCGTACTCACAAGACAGTCCAGAATGTCACCCGAGCACAACGCAATGCCATCCACGCTCTCAAGACCAACCGCAACATCATCATCAAACCAGCGGACAAAGGAGGAGCCATCGTCATACAGAACAGAATGGACTATTGCAAAGAAGCATTCCGACAACTGGACAACCAGGAACACTACAGACAGCTACCCGCAGATCCGACCAAAGAACACACCCGCCAACTCAATAGACTGATCAAGACCTTCGATCCAGACCTTCAAAACATCCTACGTGCTCTCATCCCACGTACTCCCCGCGTAGGAGACTTTTACTGCCTCCCAAAGATACACAAAGCCAACACACCCGGACGTCCTATCGTATCATGCAACGGAACCCTGTGTGAGAACCTCTCTGTGTACGTCGAGGGCATCCTGAAACCCATCGTACAGGGAACCCCCAGCTTCTGTCACGACACTACAGACTTCTTGCAGAAACTCAGCACCCATGGACCAGTTGAACCAGGAACACTCCTCGTCACGATGCACGTATCGGCACTCTACACCAATATCCCCCACAATGACGGCATCACTGCGACAGCCTCAGTACTCAACACCAACAACAGCGAATCTCCGGACGCCATCCTACAACTCATCCGCTTCATCCTTGACCACAATGTCTTCACCTTCGACAACCATTTTTTTACCCAAACACACGGAACAGCCATGGGGACCAAATTCGCACCCCAATACGCCAACATCTTCATGCACAAGTTCGAGCAAGACTTCTTCGCTGCACAGGACCTCCAACCAACGCTGTACACCAGATACATCGACGACATCTTCTTCCTTTGGACCCACGGCGAAGGATCACTGAAAGGACTACACGATAGCATCAACAGGTTCCATCCCACCATCAAACTCACCATGGACTACTCCTCAGAATCGGTTTCATTCTTGGACACACGAATCTCCATCAAAGACGGACGCCTCAGCACTTCACTCTACCGCAAGCCCACGGACAACCTCACGATGCTCCACTTCTCCAGCTTCCACCCTAACCACGTTAAAGAAGCCATCCCCTATGGACAAGCCCTGCTAATACACAGGATCTGCTCAGACGAGGAGGAACGCGATGGACACCTACGGACACTGAAAGACGCCCTCGTAAGAACGGGATATGACGCTCGACTCGTCAATCGACAGTTCCGACGGGCCACAGCGAAAAACCGCATAGACCTCCTCAGAAGACGAACACGGGACACAACCAACAGAGTACCCTACGTCGTCCAGTACTTCCCCGGAGCGGAAAAACTACGCCATGTTCTTCGCAGCCTTCAACATGTCATCGATGACGACGAACACCTTGCTAAGGCCATCCCCGCGCCTCCACTACTCGCTTTCAAGCAGCCACCTAACCTCAAAAGTACCATCGTTCGCAGCAGATTACCCATCTTTCAGGAGAACAGCAACCACGACACCACACAACCCTGCCACGGCAACCTCTGCAAGACATGCCAAATCATGGACACAGATACCATCATCACACATGAGGACACTACCCACCAGGTACACGGTACATACTCATGTGACTCGGCCAATGTTGTCTACCTGATACGTTGCAGTAAAGGATGCTCCAGAGCATGGTACATCGGCGAGACCATGCAGACACTGAGACAACGTATGAATGGACACCGCACAACAATCGCCAGGCAGGAGGGTTGCCTCCCAGTCGGGGAACACTTCAGCAGTCAGGGGCATTCAGCCTCGGATCTGCGGGTAAGCGTTCTCCAAGGCGGCCTTCGGGATACACGACAGCGCAAAATCATAGAGCAGAAACTGATAGCCAAGTTCCGCACTCATGAGGATGGCCTCAATCTCGATATCGGGTTCATGTCACGATACAGAACGTGACTTGACATCATGGCCGGTCTTTCCAGGTGTTTTTTTTAAAAAAGACTAACACAAGAACCAACACAAATTGACAGGATATGCAGCCAGCAGGTGTTTTGACACGTTGGACCCCCTGGGACACATCTCATTGTCTTGGCTGTGCTCTTAGTGTGTCTTTGATGTAGGGAAAGATTTGAATAGATTTTTTCTGTGTGTATATTGTGAATTCTTGGAGATTCTCTCACAGCTACTCTACCTGAGGAAGGAGCGAACAGCTCCGAAAGTTTGTAAAATTAAATAAATCTGTTGGACTATAACCTGGTGTTGTGCGACTTCTCATTTTTGTCCACCCCAGTCCAACGCCGGCATCTCCACATCATGACAACTGTAGTAAGACATCCTTGCTCCTGTACTCAAATCCTCTTGCAATGAAGGCCAACATACCACTTGCCTTCCTAACTGCTTGCTGCACCTGCATGTTTGCTTTCAGTGACTGGTGTACAAGGACACCCAGGTCCCTCTGTACATCAACATTTCCCAATCTATCACCATTTAAATAATACTCTGCCTTTCTGTTTTCCCTGCCGAAGTGGATAATTTCACATGTATCCACGTTATGCTGCATCTGCCATGTATTTGCCCATTCACTCAACTTGTCTAAATCGCCTTGAAGCCTCTTTGCATCCTCCTCACAACTCACAATCCCACCTAGATTTGTGTCGTCAGCAAACTTGGAAATATTCATCCAAATCATTGATATATATTGTGAATAGCTGGGGCCCAAGCACTGATCCCTGCAGTACCCCACTAGTCACCACCTGCCACCCCAAAAAAGACCCATTTATTCCTACTCTCTGTTTCCTGTCTGTTAACCAATTTTCAATCCATGCCAGTATATTACCTCCAATCCCATGTGCTTTAATTTTGCACACTAACCTCTTATGTGGGACTTTATCAAAGGCCTTCTGAAAATCCAAATACACCAGATCCACTGGTTCTCCCTTATCTGTTCTACCAGTTACATCCTCAAAAAAACTCCAGTAGGTTTGTCAAACACGATTTCCCTTTCATAAATCCATGTTGACTTTTTCTAATCCCATTGATATTTTCTAAGTGTCCTGTTATCACATCCTTTATAATAGACTCTAGCATTTTCCCTACTACTGATGTTAGGCTAACCGGTCTGTAGTTCCTGGTTTTCTCTCTCCCTCCTTTTTTAAATAGTGGGGTTACATTTGCCACCCTCCAATCTGCCGGAACTGTTCCATATTCTATAGAATTTTGGAAGATGACAACCAATGCATCCACTATTTCCATGGCTACCTCTTTTAGTACACTGGGATGCAGATTATCAGGCCCTGGGGATTGATCAGCTTTCAGTCCTGTAAATTTCTCCAGTACTATATTTTTACTAATACTAATTTCCTTTAATTCCTCCTTCTCACTGGACCCTTGGTTCCCTCACATTCCTGGGAAGTTATTTGTGTCCTCTACCGTGAAGACAGAACCAAAGTATTTGTTTAATTGCACTGCCATTTCCTTGTTCCCCATTATAAATTCTCCCGTTTCTGACTGTAAGGGACCTACATTTGTCTTCACTAATCTTTTTCTTGTTACATACTTGTAGAAGCTTTTACAGTCCGCTTTTATGTTCCTTGCAAGTTTACTCTCTTTTTCCCCTCTTAATCAATCTCTTGGTCCTTTTTTGCTGAACTCTAAACTGCTCCCAATCCTCAGGCTTGCTACTTTTTCTGGCAACTTTATATGACTCCTCTTTGGATCTAATACTATCCTTAATTTCTTTTGTTAGCCATGGTTGGGCAGCTTTTCCTTTTGTGTTTTTGCGCCAGAAAGGAATGTATAGCTGTTGCAATTCATGCATTCATTCCTTAAATGTTAGCCATTGCCTATCCACCGTCATGCCTTTTAATGAAGTTCCCCAATCTATCATGGCCAACTCACTCTTAATGAAGAATTCTAATCATGTTATGGTCACTCTTCCCTAAAGGACCCCGCACAACAAGATTGTTAATTAACCCCTTCTCATTGCACAATACCCAATCTAGGATAGCCTGTTCCCTAGTTGGCTCCTCAATGTATTGGTCCAAAAAACCATCTCGTACACACTCCAGGAATTCATCCTCCACAGCATTATTGCTAATTTGGTTTGGCCAGTCTATTTGTAGATGAAAATCTCCCATGGTTACTGTAGTACCCTTGTTACATGCATCTCTAATTTCCTGTTTGATGCCATCCCCTACATTGCCACTACTGTTTGGAGGCCTATAGACAACTCCCACCAATGCTTTCTGCCCCTTGGTGCGTCTTAGCGCCACCTTGACTGATTCTACATCTTGATTTTCTGAGCCAATATCCTTTCTCACTATTGCTCTGATTTAATCTTTTACTAACAACGCCACCCCTCCTCCTTTTCCTTTTTGCCTGTCCTTCCTAAATATCGAATATCCTTGGATATTCAGCTCCCAGCCTTGGTCACCCTGCAGCCATGTCTCCATAATCGCAATTATATCGTATCCGTTTATATCTATTTGCACTGTTAATTCGTCTACCTTATTACGAATGCTTCGTGCATTCAGATACAGTGCCTTTAGATTTGTCTTTTTAACATTTTTAGACATCTTAACATTTTTTTGTACTATGGCCTTATTTGTATTATTACCATTTTTTCTTACCCGGTTAGTGCGCTCTGTCCCTTCCTGACACAATCTGGTTATCCTTACCCCAATCCCTTTCCTGCACTGCTTCCTTGTCTGTTCTCTTTAGCATTCTAAATTTCTCTCCACCGGGACCCCCCCTGCATGTCCCCCCCCCCCCCCCCCGCCGCCTTATTTAGTTTAAAGCCCTATCTACCTCCCTAGTTATTCGACTCGCTAGAACTCTGGTCCCAGCATGGTTCAGGTGTAGTCCGTCCCAACGGAACAGCTCTCTCTTTCCCCAGTGCTGGTGCCAGTGCCCCACGAATCGAAACCCACTTCTCCCACACCAATCTTTGAGCCATGCATTCATCTCCCTGATCCTATTGACCCTATGCCAATTTGCTCGTGGCTCAGGTAATAATCCGGAGATTATTACCTTTGTGGTTCTGCTTTTTAATTTAGTTCCCAGCTGCTCAAACTCTCTCAGCAGAACCTCTTTCTTTGTCCTACCGATGTCGCTTGTCCTTTACCCTGGCACCGGGTAGGCAACATAGTTGTCGGGACTCACGCTCCTGGCTGCAGAGAACAGTGTTTATCCCCTTAACTATACTGTCGCCTACTACAACCACCTTCCTTTTTACTCCCCCCACTAGAACAGCTTCCTGTACCACGGTGCCGCGGTCAGTTTGCTCGTCCTCCCCACAGTCCCCGCACTTGTCCACAAGGGTTGCAAGAACCTCGAATCTATTGGACAAGTGCAGGGACTGAGGGTCCTGCAATACTATCTCCTGGATCCCTGTACCTGCCTCACTCGCAGTCACACCCTCCTGTCCCTGACCACGTGTCAATTCTAAAGTATTTAATCTAAGGGGTGTGGCTGCCTCCTGGAGCAAAAGGTCCAGGTAACTTTCTCCCTCCCTGATGTCTCGCAATGTCTGCAGCTCGGACTCCAGCTCCTCAACTCGGAGCCGAAGTTCCTCGAGGCGCAGACACTTACCGCAGATGTAGTCACCCTGGACAAAAATGTCCACAAGTTCCCACATATTGCAGCAGCAACACATCTCCTGTTCTCCCATTATTTTAATTATTTAATTAATTAGTTAAATTAATTAATTAGACAGGGGCCTCTCCCTGGGGAGTGGGTGTGAGACAGGGGCCTCTCCCTGGGGAGGGGATGTGAGACAGGGGCCTCTCCCTGGGGAGGGGGCGTGAGACAGGGGCCTCTCCCTGGGGAGGGGGTGTGAGACAGGGGCCTCCCCCTGGGGAGTGGGTGTGAGACAGGGGCCTCTCCCTGGGGAGTGGGTGTGAGACAGGGGCCTCTCCCTGGGGAGGGGTTGTGAGACAGGGGCCTCTCCCTGGGGAGTGGGTGTGAGACAGGGGCCTCTCCCTGGGGAGTGGGTGTGAGACAGGGGCCTCTCCCTGGGGAGTGGGTGTGAGACAGGGGCCTCTCCCTGGGGAGTGGGTGTGAGACAGGGACCTCTCCCTGGGGAGTGGGTGTGAGACAGGGGCCTCTCCCTGGGGAGTGGGTGTGAGACAGGGGCCTCTCCCTGGGGAGTGGGTGTGAAACAGGGTCCTCTCCCTGGGGAGTGGGTGTGAGGGATGGGAATGGGGGATGGAAGTGGCGGGTCGGTGGGAATGGAGGTGTGGGTGGGAGTTAGAGTGGGGATGGGAGTGGCGCCCAGTCTTGCAGTGCACTATCCGTAATCCAATCCGGCACATCTCCATTGTGGAGCTGTGTTAGATTATGTCGTACCTCCCCCACTAGCCATGCACCGTAGGCCACGCACATTCGTTCGCTAGCGGCCTGATTGGTTATGTTATGCAGGGTGGCGGTGACGTGGTTAACTGTCTGGGCATAGTTTTCCAAAACTTGCACGGACTCTAATAGGGTTTTAGCCAAGTCTTCTCCGGTCTGTCCCTGTTGTCCCTCCAACTTATTTGCCTTTAACATGAGGTCCCTTAGTTTGGATGCTAGATGATTCACCTTGCTGTCAATTTCTGCTATATCCAGGGAATTAACTGTGGATGTCCCTGCACTGCAAGCAGTGGCTATGTCATTTCCCAGGTTCCTCTTGCGGCGAGATAGGCTCGACCGCACGCGTCCCCCAGAGGCCCGGAGGGCATCAGTAACTGTCATGTCGAGGAGACGATGGTAAAATGACCTTGTACACCACTCGCACCATTTGGGTAACCCCATCTGGCTAATAGTGAGGACAACCAAAACTATCTCATGGTGTACATTCTCAAATAAGCGCCTATCAGAATCCCGGATCACGAGCCCCCCTTTGGGTCCCGAGCTAGGCTGCAGACACCTCAAGGGTTCCTCCGTAGTCAAAGTGGTGGGCTTCAGGGCTCCTGTTACTGGGGTGGTCGGTGTGGTTGTGGTGGTGGGAGTATCCCGGGGGTTCAGCTTCCAACACCTATCATCAGAGTTGGTACACTTGGAGGTTGGGCATAGTTCCCATCTTCCTGCTGGGGTACCCCGGACATCTGAGTGAAATCCCTCCCACATCTTACTTGCATAGTTCATCCCTGTACGCATGTTAATGTATCATCACTCTTCTTCCCGAAGCATACGGTTCTCATGTTTGTCCATTTAACACCCATCCCCGTGTTACCCCTATCCCCTGTATCGCCTGGCTTCATGTCAAATATGCTTACACCCGTTAACCCGGAGCTATAATTTAAATACCCTGTTTTATCAACTGTGACAATTAACGCCCCACGTTCCCGATCGCAACTGACGTCGCTCGAGTTCTTGTAATACAGGCCTCGTTGCTCCCTTCGGTCGACCGATGTGGCTCCTTCTGTGGTCGCCGTGGCCAGGCATATCAGTAAGGTCATCCATATCTGAGTCCTGTAGAGGGAGATAAACAGTGGACGCCGGTCGTCACCGGTATAGTCCTTATTATTTACTGTGCTTTCGAATTTCTTAAGTTGCGTCCAGTGTTTCCACTGACCTTTTCCTCTCATATTTACGCATGCGCAAGTGTCGCTGGTCATTAGGACCTCGTAGGGTGCCTGCCAGTGAGGTGTCCATCCTGGTCTGGCAGGTAAGACTCTTACCATCACCCTGTCCCCTACTACTGGTAAATTTTGTTCTTCTTCCGTTTCCTCCAATTCCATATCCCTGACTATTTGTTGGTCCCTGACTTCCGGACTCAGATCATGCAGTTGTTTGCATAGTTCCTCAATAAACCTCCTAATCCTGTCCTGGGCTGGTCCCACATCTTCACTACCCGTGATCGTGCCCTCGGGCAGTCTCATGGCCCGCCCAGTCATTAGTTCAAACAGGGTTAGTCCGGTTGTGCGATTGGGCGTAGCCCTCAGCCTCATTAGGATGCTCGGTAGTAGGTCCGCCCATCCCCTGCCGGTCTTGGCAATGGCCTTTGCGAGTGATGCCTTTAAGGTTCTATTCATGCTCTCTACCATTCCCGAGCTCTGTGGGTGGTATGGTACGTGAAACCTGTGTTTTACTCCTAATAGGGCGCATGTCTGCTTGATGACTTTGCCAGTGAAGTGTGTTCCCTGATCTGAGTCTATTTGCAGTGGCACCCCCCATCGGGGTACTATTTCCTCGGGGAAAATCTTTGTGACGGTGGTAGCAGAGCAATCCCTTGTGGCAAATGCTTCTACCCATCGTGTGAACTGGTCTATCACCACCAGGCAGTATGTTTTACCTCGGCTAGGGGGCAGAGAGCCGGTGAAGTCTATCTGGACCAGCTCCCAAGGCCCCTTAGGCTGAGGCTGGTGGGACAATCTGATCTTTACGGCCTTGCTGGTGTTGTACTGGGCACAGGTAATGCATCTGTGGCAATATTTTGCTCGGTCCCTGCCCATCCCCGGCCACCACCAGCACCGTTCTATACTCCAGTGCATAGCATTTCTTCCGGAGTGTTGATTCCCATGATAGATTTTGAGCAGGTTTTGCCGTATGCATTCAGGGGCTACTACTCATCCCTCCTTTTTCCAAATCCCGTGCTCACCTTGTCTGCCCCTTTCCTTTTCCACCCATCCTTCTCTGTTTCAGTCATTTCCTCATGTAATCTTTGCATATTTACTTCCTCTGGACCGATGGTACAAGCTGCCACCGGCTCCCGGGTCTCCATCTCCACAGCCCCCTTTGCTGCCTCGTCTGCCCACTGATTTCCCCTTTGGATATCATCCTGGACTTTCTGGTGTGCCTTGACCTTTATTACTGATGCCTGTCTGGGCAGCTTCACCGCCTCGACGAATTCCCGTACTGTCTCCTCGTGTTGTATATTTCCCCCACCAGAGGTTATATATCCCCGTCTGCTCCAGGCGACCATGTAATCGTGGACCACCCCAAAAGCGTCTCTGCTCTCTGTATAGATGTTCGTGATCTGGTCTTTAGCTAATTTCAGGGCTTCAGTGAGGGCCACTAATTCGGTGACCTGTGCGGAAAGTCCCCCTGGGAGCCTCCCCTTTGCCACCGTGTCACCCTCACTATTCCCCACCGCCCATCCCGTTCTCGGAACCCCGTCTATGTACTTTCGCATCTGTCCACGAATAGGATTAGGTCCGCGTTGTCTATGGGTTCTTCCGAGATCCCACTGAGGTCTTCGGAGTCAATGGCCTCCCTACACGTCTGCTCCGTCAGATCGAGGGGTTTTAGAATCGAGCTCATAGCTCGGTGAAATATTGCTGGACTATTGTGGAATCCTTGCGGGACCCGCGTCCACGTATACTGCCTATTCCCTACCGTGAAGGCAAATTTCTCTTGTGACTCCTCTGCCAATGGAATTGACCAAAATCCATTAGCTATGTCCAAGACAGTGAATATTTTGTACTCTGGCTTGAGACCATTGAATATTGTCGCCGGTTATCACAGAATCACAGAATCCCCACAGTGCAGATAGAGGCCATTTCGGCCCATCGAGCCTGCACCGACACATATCCCACCCTATCCCCGTAACCCCACGTATTTAATCCCCCCTAACACTAAGGGTCAATTTATCATAGCCAAATCAACCTAACCCGTACATCTTTGGACTGTGGGAGGAAACCGGAGCACCCAGAGGAAACCCACGCAGACACGGGGAGAATGTGCAAACTCTACACAGACAGTCACCTGGGGCCGGATTCGATACCCGGGTCCCTGGCGCTGTGAGGCAACAGTGCTAACCACTATGCCACCGTGTTATGGATATGGAGGCTCCGGTGTCTATTAACATTCTGCACCTAACAGTGCATCAATAAACATCTGGGGGTCCCCCACTCCAGTCGTTCCGGGGGCCGCTACGACCTATTTCTCTGTGGCTAATTTTATAATTTCCCTGACTTTTTCTTGGGTCGGGGGGTGCTAGACTGTACCATCCCCTGTCTAGGTCCCTGGCCCTCTTTGCCTCCTCCTCTGGCCCAGCAATCTGCTCGGCTGTGACCCGTCTTACGGCAGTTACCACACCTCTGGTCCTTGTTCCCTTTCTCCATTTTACATTCGCGGGCCCTGTGTCCGGGTTTGCCGCAGTTGTAACAATTCCCAGAACAGGTCACCGCCGCTACCCTCCCGCCGTGTGCTTCCTTACCCTTTCTGCTTCTCGTATCTACCTCGGTGGCCCACTCCACAACTTCCTCAAAGTCAGTTCCCACCGGTATTCCGAATTCAAGGATCATCTGGTGTTCTGCACGAAGTCCTTCCTTCAACATTTTTAGAAACACTGGTCATCTCTGCCTGGGTTATCTGTTCCCGAGAAGTCCCAATACGTGGTGTATTTTTGCTCCGTGTACTCATGGGCCCTTTTGCGCAAATAAATGTAAACGGATATGATATAATTGGGATTACGGAGACATGGCTCCAGGGTGACCAAGGCTGGGAATTCAACATCCAGGGGTATTCAATATTCAGGAAGGACAGACAAAAAGGAAAAGGAGGTGGGGTAGCATTGCTGTTTAAAGAGGAGATTAACACAATAGTAAGGAAGGATATTAGCTCTGATGATGTTGAATCTGTATGGGTAGAGCTGAGAAATACCAAGAGGCAGAAAACGTTAGTGGGAGTTGTATACAGACCCCCAAACAGTTATGCTGAGGTTGGGGATGGCATTAAATGGGAAATTAGAGATGCGTGCAATAAGGGCACAGTAGTTATCATGGGTGACTTTAATCTACAAATAGATTGGGCTAACCAAATTAGTAACAATACTGTGGAGGAGGAATTCCTAGAGTGTATATGGGATGGTTTCCTGGACCAATATGTCGAGGAACCAACTAGGGATCAGGCCATCTTAGACTGGGTATTATGTAATGAGAAAGGATTAATTAGCAATCTTGTTGTGCGAGGCCCCTTGGGGAGGAGCGATCATAATATGATAGAATTCTTCATTAAGATGGAGAGTGAAGTAGTTGACTCAGAGACTGGGGTCCTGAATTTAAATAAAGGAAACTACGATGGTATGAGGTGCGAGTTGGCTTGGATGGATTGGGGAGCGTTACTTAAAGGGTTGACGGTGGATAGGCAATGGCAAACATTTAAAGATCGCATGGATGAACTACAGAATTTGTTCATCCCTGTTTGACATAAAAATAAAACAATAAAGGTGACCCAACCGTGGCTGACAAGGGAAATTAGGGATAGCATAAGATCCAAGGAGAGGACATATAAATTGGCCAGAAAAAGCAGCAAACCTGAGGATTGGAAGCAGTTTAGGATTCAGCAAAGGAGGACAAAGGGATTAATTAAGAGGGGGAAAATAGAATATGAGAGTAAGCTTGCAGGGAACATAAAAACTGACTGTAAAAGCTTCTATAGATATGTGAAGAGAAAAAGATTGGTGAAGTCAAGTGTAGGTCCCTTGCAGTCAGAATCAGGGGAATTTATAATGGGGAACAAAGAAATGGCTGACGAATTAAATACATACTTTGGTTCTGTCTTCACAAAGGAGGACACAAATAAACTCCCAGAGATGTCGGGCGACATAGGGTCTAATGAGAGGGAGGAATTGAATGAAATCAGTATTTGTAGGGAAATGGTGTTAGGGAAATTGACGGGATTGAAGGCCGATAAATCCCCAGGGCCTGATCATCTACATCCTCGGGTACTTAAGGAAGTGGCCCTAGAAATAGTAGATGCATTGCTGGTCATCTTTCAAAATTCTATAGATTCTGGAACAGTTCCCATGGATTGGAGGGTAGCTAATGTAACCCCACTATTTAAAAAAGGTGGTAGAGAAAAAACGGGGAATTATAGCCTGACATCGGTAGTGGGCAAAATGCAAGAGTCCATTATAAAAGATGTAATAGCAGAGCACTTGGAAAACAGTGACAGGATCAGACAAAGTCAACATGGATTTACAAAAGGGAAATCATGCCTGACTAATCTACTGGAATTTTTTGAGGATGTAACTGGTAGATTAGATAAGGGAGAAACAGTGGATGTGGTGTATTTGGACTTTCAGAAGGCTTTCGATAAGGTCCTGCATAAGAGATTAGTGTGCAAAGTTAAAGCACATGGGATTGGGGGTAAGGTACTGATTTGGATAGAGAACTGGTTGGCAGACAGGAAGCAAAGAGTTGGAATAAACGGGTCTTTTTCCGAGTGGCAGGCAGTGACTAGTGGGGTACCACAGGGATCGGTGCTAGGACCCCAGCTATTCACAATATATATTAATGATCTAGACGAGGGAACTAGATGTAATATCTCTAAGTTTGCAGACGACACAAAGCTGGGTGGGCGTGTGTGCTGTGAGGAGGATGCAGAGAAACTCCAGTATGATTTGGACAGGTTGGGTGATTGGGCAGATGCATGGCAGATGCAGTATAATGTGGATAAATGCGAGGTTATCCACTTTGGTGGCAAAAACAGGAAGACAGATTATTATCTGAATGGCAATAGATTGGGAAAAGGGGAAGTGCAACGAGATCTGGGAGTCCTTGTGCACCAGTCGCTGAAGGTAAGCATGCAGGTGCAGCAGGCGGTTAAGAAGGCAAATGGTATGTTGGCCTTCATAGCGAGAGGATTCGAGTACAGGAGCAAGGATGTCTTGCTGCAGTTGTGCAAGGCCTTGGTGAGACCACACCTTGAGTATTGTGTGTAGTTTTGGTCGCCTTATCTGAGGAAGGATGTTCTTGCCATGGAGGGAGTGCAGCGAAGATTTACCAGACTGATACCTGGGATGGCAGGAATGACGTATGAAGAGAGATTGGGTCGATTAGGCTTATATTTGCTAGAGTTTAGAAGAATGAGAGGGGATCTCATTGAAACTTATAAAATTCTAACAGGACTAGACAGACTAGATGCAGGAAGGATGTTCCCGATGGCGGGGGACTCCAGAACCAGAGGTCACAGTCTAAGGATAAGGGGTAAGCCATTAAGGAATGAGATGAGGAGGAATTTCTCCACCCAGAGAGTGGTGAACCTGTGGAATTCTCTACCACAGAAGGCAGTTGAGGCCAATTCATTAAATATATTCAAGAAGGAGATAGATATATTTCTTAAGGCTAAAGGGATCAAGGGATATGGGGAGAAAGCAGGGACAGGGTACTGAATTTGGATGATCAGCCATGATCTCATTGAACGGCGGAGCAGGCTCGAGGGGCCGAATGACCTACTCCTGCTCCTATCTTCTATGCTTCTATGCTTTTGCTTTTATTCTGGGTTAGTCCCACCACCGCTGACCAGTTAGATCAGGCTTCCCCTAGTCCTCCCTTTACCAATCGCTTAAAATGGTTGTGTCTTCCTAGTTGATTCAATCCCCGTGCATCCTTCCAATTTCCACTAAGGATTAAGTTGGGCATCCCTAGTCAGGTTTGCTTGGACTTTACGAGGACGTGTATATCTTCTGGGTGAATCTTCCCCTCCTGTGGCCATTTTTTAAACTACCTCTGGCCTGTGCAAACGGTAACTCGAATCTTCCTGCTACAACGTGGTTCTGGTTACCTACGGCGGCTTACGGTTCTACTGCGCAGAGATCACTCCAGTACCCGCTAGTCTCCTGTTCTGATTCCCTACAGTCTCACGTCCAGCCTTCTGGGATTCCGCACCGAACTATGGGAGGTAATATAAGGTGTAGAATTCGCAATATATCGCGATTTTATTTAATAAGGAGAAAACACAGAGTCTCGTTCAAACAGCTTTTATTTCAGCAGAATGCTGCCAGGTTTTTCAAAGTGGACACAAGCAGCCTGTAAAATGGCCGCCGCACCTCGTGACAGAACATTCTAGACTTTTCGACAGGCAGACAAGATGGCGTTCCAATAAACATTTGTGCAAGATCGATTAAGATTCAGCACAGTGAAGATAATACACGAGACATTATGGGTTTACAGTATACACATAAATACTGAGGTCGGTCTCCCAGGTACGAATGAAAGCTATTGTACCGAGTAATCAAGGGCCCATCCAAAAGACATTAATATGTAAAATCCCAACGACTCTACGATGAGAGAGCCGTTAGCAGGTAGTTATACAAAACACTTGGAAGCCCCAAAACCCCTCCAGGGAGAACACCGACCGATTTAACAATGGGAGAAATATTAACAGGTACTCAGACATTTACGAGTAGCCCCGAAACCCATTAAGAACGGAGATCACCCATACAAGACATTTGAGCACCAGACCCTAACAAAAGAAAGGACATTAAGGTTGGGCGGGAAACGGAAGATTTTGCACTATAATTGCAGGCTCCAAACCGTCCATCTCTCTCTTATCCTCGTGGCTGCTCCTGTGCTCTTATTCTCTGATCCGATCGACTCGTAACCTCGTGGCTGCTCCTGTGTTTTGACTCGTAGTCGGGTTCCTGCTTGCCTGGTGCCTCTTTGAAAAAGACTGTTGAACTTTCTGATCCGTTCGGATCTACCTCGTGTCGCGTAACGAAGACCTATGTTGGTAACTGGCAGCGGAACCAAAGGCCCGAGATGAGATGAGATGAGATGAGATGAGATGAGATGAGAAGAGAGGAAGACCATACTCATCGCCACGGTCAGTAAATCCCGACCGCGACTGTAGGTCGAATAGCCAAGTTTTCCTTGCCAGGGAGACTTCTTTGAACTTGCAAGAACGGTTCATCATCGATGATATTGACTAATCTGTGAACCCTGCTCGGAAAAGTACCTGTTAAACCAACCAACACAGGTCTTCATCACAGCAGACGGTCCAGCCTGCTAGCCGGAGCAGAAGCAAGTAAACAAGTGGGACCAGGAGATCTCCTGACCGACACGTGGGTGCTGCGGTGAAAAACATCCGATCAGCTATTCGGAATTTCTCCGAGTTATCACGAGTGGTGAGCATGAGTCTCGAAATCCTACGAATCTAGTTAGGATAGATATTGATAGGGGAGGGTTTAAGTATTAAGGATACTTGTAATGTGTGCCCCTATTTACGGTGTGTCGTTCGTTCCTCGTTTCCCTAGGATCAGCTATATAACTGCTTGTAAGATTGTACTGTCATTAATCTGTGCTTATGACATGTATTTCATAATCTTAAATATCATGCAATAAAGATTTTCCATTTCGTACCATTCAACCGAGTCTACATGAGTTTCATCTCCATTACTGCTCTCGCATCTAAGTCCAGTGTCTAGAACCGTAAGGGCGAGTGATTCGAACCACTCACAGGTGTGTCTAGTGCTCCCAGACTGGCTGGAGACCAGAACAGGCAACAAGGCCTAAACCCGCACTGACATACAGGCTGCACAGAGCCGCGTGAATCTCACAGGCTGCGAGACACGCAGGGTCAGAATCCCTTACAGAAAATGGCGACCGCGGCAGGACACTGGCAGCGAGAGGGTAGTGTGTTAGACTTTGGAATGACTGTACGGAATGTTATGCAGGAAAAGATAGCAGATTATGTGTTCGGAAAGGTTAATCTAACTAAGAAATGGATAAGTGAATTGTTAGCGGATAAAAGCCCGCTAGAGGCAGCCGAAAGGTGGACAGATAGTAAAGAACATAAAAAGACACTCGAGAAAGCAGTCTGGCTTATGTGTTACAAAAGGCAGGTTCAGATTTCAAACCAGACCATTACAGCGCTAGTAGCTCGAATCAGTCATTTAGAGGGAGAAATGGATGAGAAGGTTTCTGGAGGGGAAGTGCTCATTAAGAATTTAAGTGCGTTGCACCAAGAAAGCCAGGAAATCTCCAGTCACCTTAAAACAAGGATAGATTATCTCGAGTGCCAGGTCACTGAGGCAAAGTTAAATGAGAGCAGGTTAAAGGAAAGATGTGCCCGCCAAGCTGCCCAGATAAGAACACAGGAAGAGAGCTTAACGGGGGTTAGGGCGGCATATAAGTTGGCCCTTGAGGATAAGTTTGAGGGAGCCGACCATAGCGCCTGCCAAAAGGAGATAGAGCACCTCAAAAAGGCCGTAAACAAAGCGAACGGCATGGTGTGCCTTATCAGTCCGTCAGCACACCAGCCGTTAGTAAGTGAGAAGTTTAAGAAATCCCCACCAAGTAAAGCAGAGGAAGTAGTAGCCACTGCGCCCTCCGCGCCACCCAGCTATTCGGAAACCTGGGTAAGGGAGGAAGCAATGGAAGAAACGAAAGAGCCCATTGAGAAAGAAGTGGGAAAGGGACCGTTGTATCCAGTAACGGGTATTAAAAGGGGCCCAAACAGAAACGGTGGGGAAGAACCAGGGGATCTCCTCGGACAGCTTGTGTTGCCTCACAGCTCACACCAGCTGAGAGCTATGATAAATCACGTACGGAAGCTGACCGAGTCAGACGACCCTTCCGTACATTTCAGAGAAGTTGAGCAAGCCGCAGCCATTAACGGCTGCGATGATGGGGAGACAGCAAAAATGCTGCTGTTCTCATTAGACAGCTCGGTCCTTCAGTGTCTCTCGGGCGAGAGCAAGAGGGGAACCAAGACTTATGAGGAATTAAAGAATGAGGTCCTGGAAGTGTTGGGGGCGAACGATGAAGGTCCGTTTGCTAGAGTGGGACAGACAGTGCAGATGGAGGGAGAACCCCCGAAGGTTTTTGCCGACAGGCTGTGGCCAGTATATGAGCGCAGCTGTCTAGGTGCGCCCGAGCGCGAAGATGTGGAAGGCGCCGCTTTAACTCATTGGCTTAGGTGCATAATAGCCAACAGTTTACCAGCCGTCAGAGAGCAGGCAAAAGCATGGTTTGATCCCAATGACCCCAACATTACGGAAGAGTCGGTCTTGAATCGACTCACGTTAGGATATCGCAATATAAGGGGTATGGCAACACGTCCCCTTAAGGGAAGAGTACATGAGGTACGACCCGCAGCCCCGTATCAAAGAGAGTGGCATCAGGAGGGTAATCGCGCCCCACAGGCAAGTAATGCTTGTTACGGGTGTGGGAAGACAGGGCACTGGCGCAAGCATTGCAGGAACCCTTGGAAAGATTCCAAGGATAAAAATCCCGCGGTCCGAGCCCAGGCGCCTGTCCCGGTTAGGGAAGCTAATGCACCCACCCCTCCCGACGACATCGAAGTAGTGTTAGGAGCCATGCGCAATCTATTGAGTGCACATGGAAAGGTGGCGGACGCAACCGGCCCCGTAGGTGCCGCAGGACCATCTAATAGTACCCCATGACTAGAACCCGCGCAGCCCGTCTACCTGTGTCCGCTTAGCTATGATGCGTGGAAGCGACCTTTGGTGGAGATGGAGGTAGAGAAACAGAGGGGTAGTTATTTGTTGGACACGGGAGCTTCTTGCACCATAATCCATACAGATAGCCCTTTTGACTCGCCGCTATCCACCAGGGTCCCATTCACGTTAGCGGGGTTCACAGGAAAAGAACAGGCTGGCACGTTCTCCCTTCCGCTATCCATTCGTTTAGGAGCACTTCACCTTAAGTGGAAGTGTATACTGATGGAATGGCAGGAGGGGGGTGGAAGAGGTATTCTCGGGTCTGATCTTCTATCGGGACACGGGATCCTCGTGGACCTCAGAAATCACTGTCTCTGGGGGGCTAAGGGTGAAAAAGGCGAGGTAATAGTGATTCCGGGGGAGGAAGAAACAGGGGTCCTGTGTACCGTACAGCCATCCGGAGGCTACGACCTCAGGCTTATGGTCGCAGATGTCCCAACGGACATGCAAACGTACGTGTCAGATAATATGCACGCGTTTGCAACCCACAAGCACGATTGTGGGAGGGTTATCGGGTTTGAGGTCAGCGTAGATGGGGACCCCATGACCCGACCCCAAAAGCAGTATAACTTCCCCAAAGAAGCAGAACCCGATATGGAGACAGCAATGTCCTCCTTGGTGCAGCAGGGCGTGTTGAGGCCGATAGCCACACACGTGAACTCCCCATTATGGCCGGTTAGGAAGCCGGATAATTCGTGGAGAGCCACGGTGGACTACAGAGTCCTTAACAGTAACATTCCCGCCTGCGCGCCCACGGTAGCAGCAGTTGCTGACCTAATAGGGAGCATTCCAGCGTCCGCGACCACGTTCACGGTGCTGGATATCTCGAACGGTTTTTGGTCCATCCCGCTGAGGCGAGAGGACCAGTACAAGTTTGCCTTTACTTCCAAAGGACAACAGTACACATGGAACTGTCTGCCACAGGGTTTCCACAATAGCCCCAGTATTTTCCATCAGTGTATGGCAGGAAGTTTAAAGGAGTTTAGTCAGCCCAATCAGATAGTGCAGTATGTGGATGATTTGCTCCTATTTACGGACTCAAGGGAGGAGCATGGACCACTGCTGGACGAGTTATTGGAGCTGCTAGCGAGAAAGGGTTTTAAAATAAATCCTAAGAAAGCACGTATCGGTCAGCGGGAAGTAAAATTCCTGGGACTGACCATACGCGCTGGGGAAAGAGCCATAGACAAAGCAAGGAGGGAGTCGGTGCAAGAATTACCGATTCCCAACAACGTAAGGGGTGTGAGGTCCTTCTTGGGACTGACCGGTTACTGCAGGGATTTTATCGAAGATTATGCGGCCACAGCAGCGCCGCTCCTCCGACTCCTCCATAAGGGGGTGGAGTGGTCTTGGGACGAGGGCTGCCAAGCAGCCTTCGAGAAGTTAAAAAGGGATCTGCAGACCGCGCCAGCCTTAGGGGCCATAGATGGGGGGAAGGAGTTTTTCCTGGAGGTAGCTGCCAGCGGAGACAGCTTGAGCGCTGTGCTGCTCCAAGAGCGTCACGGCAAGCTGAGGCCGGTTGTCTATTCAACCAGGGTGTTAACGGATGTGGAGAGAAGTTTCTCCAATTGCGAAAGGCACCTTTTAGCCACGCATTGGGCTGTGAAAAGATCAGCGATCTTCACAGGGCTCTCTCCCATCACTCTCCTCACACATCACACACCAACTAAGATGCTTCTGGATGGGAGGATTAAAGATGGGACCGTAAGCAGCGTGCGCATTGCGCGCTGGACCCTTCTTCTCTCCCAGTTGGATCTTAGAGTAAAAGGTCTTTGCGAGCCCAGGCTTGCGGCCAATTTGGTATACCCCGGTACAGCCCACCGGTGTTCGGTGGAAGGGGTGTGGGACGTCAACATAGGTTTACGGGCCGGGATACATCCCACTGGGCGCGAGATTTATGTTGATGGGTCTAGCACAGTATCTGCTGGCGAACGACTCACGGGGTGTGGAGTTTATGACTCCGCGGCAAACCTTGCCCTGGCGATCAAGCTCCCCAGCACCATGAGCGCGCAGCAGGCTGAGCTGTCTGCCGTGGTGTACGTTGTTACCCACCCAGACATTTTCCCAACCCCATACACGATTTGCTCGGACAGTATGTTCACCTGCAATTCGTGTACGGAATACCTGGCCATTTGGTCCCGCCGTGGATACACCTCCGCGGACGGGCGACCTTTAACGGTGAAGCCCTTGCTGGAAAAGATCCTAGCAGCAGCAGTAGGGGAGGAAGGGGAGATTTTCATCCATAAGGTGAAAGCTCACTCCTCCACAGAGCCCCGTGGGGAGGGCAACCAGCAGGCGGATGCGCTAGCCAGGGAAGGTGCCCGCAACGGCATTTTCTGGGACCCCTATGGGACCAGACCCATAGCAGCGATCCGAGGCAGGGACGGGAATCCCGGGAACACCAGGGTAGCATTGCCCCTAGACCTTAAGACCGTCCAAGCCCAGGATCCCGCCCTAAAAGCAGTCGTAAAAACCATTGCTGAGGGGAGGCAGGTAGAAGGTCCGTACAGTACGGCAACCCTCTCAGTTAAGGAAGGCATGCTGTTCCGCGAGGAGCAGTGGGTTGTGCCGCAGCAGCACAGGAGGGAATTCCTCCAGTTGGCTCACGAGGGACCAGGGGCAGGGCACCCCGGGCCCGAGGTTACCTGGCAACGGGTAGAGCAAGCGGGATGGTGGCCAGGGCTCAGGGAACAAGTCCGCGAGTTCTGTGCAAACTGTCTTGTGTGCGCTGCAAACAACCCAGACCCCCAGAAAAGGAAGGTGCCCATGGGACACGTAAGAAGGGTAGAGGGACCATGGCAGTCGATACAGATCGACTATATAGGACCCCTGCCCACCACCCAGGGAGGCTATAAATATTGCCTCGTCTTGGTGGATGTGTTTTCCAAGTGGGTGGAAGCCTTCCCTTGTCGAACAGCTACGGCACTGGGTACAGCAAAAATCTTGGTCCGGGAAGTGTTCTCGCGGTGGGGACTTCCCCGTTTTGTGGAGTCAGACCAAGGGAGTCATTTCACCGGCCAGGTGATGCAGAACACCCTCATGCTTTTGGGCATTGAAGGGAAGTGGCACGTAGCACACAATCCCCAGTCATCCGGGATTGTTGAACGCATGAACCGGACCCTGAAGGAGAAATTGAGGAAAGAGACTAGGAACTCGCCCCAAAAATGGGCGGAAGTTCTGCCTTTAGTCCTCATGGGGGTCCGGGCCAGTCAGTCAAAAAGTACGGGGTACTCCCCGCACGAGGTGATGACTGGGAGGCTCATGCGAACCCCCACCCATGTGCTAGCGCCGGTGCTCACTGAGGGTCAGCTCCAAGAGATAAGCAGGGACAAGTTCGCCCAGACCCTCTTGGAGCGCCTGAAGCAGGTTTATGAGCAGGCGGCTGGGAACATGGGAAGGCAACATCAGGGCAATCGCCTGTTGCTGGAACCCCGCAAAACGCGGGAGTGGGAAGTAGGAGACCAGGTCATGGTCAGAAACTACGCCAGAGTAGGGAGTCTGGAACCACTGTATATGGGACCCTACAACATTGTAGATAAGGCGAGTCCCATGGTATACGCCGTAAAAGTACCTCGGCGCACTAAGTGGTTCCACGTAAACCAATGCAAACTGTACAAGCCAGGTGCGCACGGGAAAACTACAGGGGTAAATCCCGCCAGTGGGAAAGCACAGCCCCAGGTAGGACCACAAGACACACAGGCAGGCATAGCAGCTTGCATCAGGGGAGGGGACATCCTGGAAGATCATGAAGCGTTTTTCTGGAGTTGGGAGTTAGATGAGGGAGAATTCAGGGAACTCGAGTCAGATGAGGATAGTGATGAAGACGAGTGGTTTTGGAGGAACGGTCCCGTTTTCGATATGGGGAGAATACGGGCTGCAGATAGAGATCCACACAGGGTGGACACACAAGCTGCAGGTCCCGAAGACAGGAGGGAGGAGCTAGGGGAGGCGGGGCCAGCCGCTGTGGGAGCACAGGGAGTGACGGTGAGGACCCCGGAGACAGAGCCGCCCGCTTTGAACGTCCCGTCCTCGGGGGAGGCAGAGATCACGAGTGAAGGGCCGCCTGCTGGGCCGAGCAGAGCGGAGCCACAAACTGCGAGCCCCGAGGTCAGGGAGGCGGAGTCAGCGGAGGCGGAGCCAGCGACTGTGGTGGAACCCCAGGTCATCCCGATGGAAGTCTCGGAACCCGGTCCGTCAGTCACGGAACCCCCGCCCATGGCAACTCCCCGTAGGTCAAGTAGAGAACCCCAGCCCAGGAGGATGTGGTCATGTCCCCAGACTGCCCCAAGGCGTAGACTTAAGGTTAAGGCAACCCAGATACAGCCCGGCCCCATCGCAGCAGCAACAGGCTGCGGCAGATCAGAGGAAGGGGTCAGTGCAGCAACAGGCTGCGGCAGATCAAAGGGAAGGGTCAGTGCCCTCCCACCGTCGGGAAGAGCTCGCAGCAGCCTTCTCAGAATTTAAAGGGGCCGCCCTGAGAACGGGCGGCACTGTAAAGTTATAAGTTTTAAGTCTTAAGTTCATAGTTCAAGGTTAAGTTTATAGTTTTTTTAATAAGGTTAAGATTGTAGTGTTTTTAACAGAAAACGATAAAATGATGGGAGCTTTAAAAATAGGTTTAGTTAAAGTTGATTCAGCGAACGTTGAAGTTTACGTGAGGCGAGGTCAGGGGACCCGCTCACCCTTCACAAAAGCCAGAGACTCTTGCGAGGCTGGCTACCTCATTCTATCTGATCACAGGAACCAAGGAAGGATGGAACGAATTCTAGTATTGCTCGCGGCAATCGGATGTGGATTGGCCTATCGAGGCCGCACCAAGGATGTCGTGGTGTTCGGATGTTCCGGGGACACGGCCCCCATCGCGGTGGATGGGACCGGAAGACGGGAGGCAGAGGAGACCAGCACCTATTTCCACAAGGGAAGGTGGCCAGGATGGCTGGGAACGAACTCAACGGAGTATTCTAGCACATCGGGGTTTGCCTACAAAGAGACTTCTTTAATGTGCCCCAAAGTAAGGATCATCGCACCCAGGATCAGCGTCACCGTCGGCAAACGGATTTGTTTGACTTGTAGTGGGAATGTCCCATTGAGCCGATGGTGGTGGCTGCGTAAGCTGAGCAAAACTATGAGGAACTCTTCGGTCGAGTGGGAACGACTGGGTAATAATACCCATCGGACAATTACGGGGACAAACAGACAAGTGAAAGTCTGTTGGGACAAATGGTGGGAACCGGACGAGGGAATTTATGTATGTATGTGGGGGTCAAAGTACGTTTGCCCCAAAGGCATCTCCATATTTTTCATTAATCAATGGCAGGATAACGGACAGGGGATGAGGTGGGATGCGAGCACCAGGGGGTGCGGAGCCCCATTCTCCCCGATCCCAGTAAATGCCACTGAGCTCATTACGCGCCCACGCAAAGCCCCGCCCACGATTCCGGTGGTTCTAGCTGAGGAAGAAGGGTGCCCTAAAACTAGTAAGGGACCCGGGAATGGTTTGGTACTGGTCCCCACAGACCAGATACTATTTCAGGGGGTACATTACGCGGTGGCCTCGGTGATTTTAAATCTCACCGAGGTGCGGTTACCAGAGTGGTGCCCCAAAAAGACGGAACAGTTATATCAGGTCCTGTTGACCAAGATGTTCAGACAATTTTACGAATTCGATTTCGCGGAAATTGATAAAACAAGTTTGTACACCGCACCACAGGAAGTTTTGGATCAAGTAGGGAGGCAAAGAAGGGGTTTGGTGAACGATGCGTTCACTGCTTTTAACACGGGTACATCTGTGGTCAACGCTCTAGACAGTGTGGAGCTGCAGACCCAGATTAATGGTTTAAAGACACAATTAAAAGACATTCTAACAGATGAAAATAAAGTGGTAGGGTCGGGTTTACACGAGGACCAAGCCATGACTCTCCATTTAAAGGAAATTATAGCAGAGTTGGAAAAACATGCAAAGACGGTAAATGCCCTGATTAGGGAAGATCGGAATGCATCCGATCAAGCTGCGCAGAACGAGGTGTGCGTGCTTTACGGGGCGTGGTTACTGGGCGAGGGCCGCAGTAATTTGGAGGATTTAAAACAAGGTTTGGTCCCATCCTGAATAAGTAACAAACACCTGCGGGCGCTCCACCCTTTTCAGAACGCATTAAGTCCGTGTCAGCTCAGGCTAGCTTCAGAAGCTTACCCAGTCCCCGTGGACTGCGGACGATCAAACCATACTATTATGGGAATAGTATTACGCATGCCGGTTTTGGGCGACACAGCAAAGCCCGCCCCGGTGTATCGGGTAGAGAACATTGGTGTCATTCAGGGGGGAGCCCACATTCGTTATGCAGCGGTTCCACCTTACGTCATCCGCTGGGAGCAAACGATGACAGCTACAGATCTCTCTGGTTGTCGTGGCAGGGGAGCACACATAATACTGTGCCCCCAGCACTTGAATGCCTTTTTAACACCACAGTGCGGGTTCAGAACGACTGGCGCCAAGTCCATGAATTGTACCATGGAGGCAATGGCACAAGATCATGTGCCTCCGCAGGTAGCATACATCGGGGGTGGAACATATTGTGTTACCACTGCAGCGCAACACTACCAGCACGGAAACCGTAGCCGGTGTCCGGTGAGTGACAGCAGTTTCTGTTTTAAACCCAGGGCGGAAGTTCAAGTAGCACAACAGCGAATTATCCCAATCCCTGAACCATCCACTGTTCATCTCACAGTAAAAGAGAATTTCACCGACTTGCAACGATTCGTCGCGCATTTCGGATACCTCATTCCCCCTCTCCCTGAACACCTCACCAAACTTTTAAAAGCCGTCGCGGTGTCACAGAAACATTTTTACACATTAGAGCAGAAAACTGTCGAAATAGGAACAGACATTCTGGATATAGTAGTTCCACCGTGGTGGAATCTGTTCACCAATATTGAAGTGCCTTCATGGATCAGAATAGCCTCCCACATTTTAGTCGTATGTCAAGTGTTTATTGTAGTGTACCTATTGGTCGTACATTGTAAAAGAGACAAATGCCTCACCAAGCATGAAAACACGGGAGAGTGGCGAGAACGTTACGTGCGCGTGCACGATGAAAGCACCGTGTAATTGGAAAATGGCGTCATTCCCGCTCGCCACGTGCGCCGCGGAAGTTTGTACTCGATCATGATTTTCAAAGATTGTAAATACGTTTGGGAACTCGACATGTTTTAAGAGTTGGTGTTGATTATTTTGGGTGATGGTGTTATAGTTAAAAATGATTGTTTGGTTTTGGGTTTTGTTTTTTCCTTTCCCTGAATAAAAGATGAATATACAGGTGATACGAGAGGCATCGGCCTGGTTACGCCGGGAAGGAAAACAAGTGGTGTAAGTTTAAGGGCAAATAAAGGCCCACGGTGATATAAAATGCAATTTTCTTGGGAAATAAGGACGACACAGAGACCCTAGCTAGGTTAAAAATTATGGGATTAATTTGCTGGATTCGGAGAGAAATCGAGATAATATTGCTCACCACTATGATTTTTGATACGATAAGCGGAGTTATTCGCATCAACAGGAGGGACTGTAGAATTCGCAATATATCGCGATTTTATTTAATAAGGAGAAAACACAGAGTCTCGTTCAAACAGCTTTTATTTCAGCAGAATGCTGCCAGGTTTTTCAAAGTGGACACAAGCAGCCTGTGAAATGGCCGCCGCACCTCGTGACAGAACATTCTAGACTTTTCGACAGGCAGACAAGATGGCGTTCCAATAAACATTTGTGCAAGATCGATTAAGATTCAGCACAGTGAAGATAATACACGAGACATTATGGGTTTACAGTATACACATAAATACTGAGGTCGGTCTCCCAGGTACGAATGAAAGCTATTGTACCGAGTAATCAAGGGCCCATCCAAAAGACATTAATATGTAAAATCCCAACGACTCTACGATGAGAGAGCCGTTAGCAGGTAGTTATACAAAACACTTGGAAGCCCCAAAACCCCTCCAGGGAGAACACCGACCGATTTAACAATGGGAGAAATATTAACAGGTACTCAGACATTTACGAGTAGCCCCGAAACCCATTAAGAACGGAGATCACCCATACAAGACATTTGAGCACCAGACCCTAACAAAAGAAAGGACATTAAGGTTGGGCGGGAAACGGAAGATTTTGCACTATAATTGCAGGCTCCAAACCGTCCATCTCTCTCTTATCCTCGTGGCTGCTCCTGTGCTCTTATTCTCTGATCCGATCGACTCGTAACCTCGTGGCTGCTCCTGTGTTTTGACTCGTAGTCGGGTTCCTGCTTGCCTGGTGCCTCTTTGAAAAAGACTGTTGAACTTTCTGATCCGTTCGGATCTACCTCGTGTCGCGTAACGAAGACCTATGTTGGTAACTGGCAGCGGAACCAAAGGCCCGAGATGAGATGAGATGAGATGAGATGAGATGAGATGAGAAGAGAGGAAGACCATACTCATCGCCACGGTCAGTAAATCCCGACCGCGACTGTAGGTCGAATAGCCAAGTTTTCCTTGCCAGGGAGACTTCTTTGAACTTGCAAGAACGGTTCATCATCGATGATATTGACTAATCTGTGAACCCTGCTCGGAAAAGTACCTGTTAAACCAACCAACACAGGTCTTCATCACAGCAGACGGTCCAGCCTGCTAGCCGGAGCAGAAGCAAGTAAACAAGTGGGACCAGGAGATCTCCTGACCGACACGTGGGTGCTGCGGTGAAAAACATCCGATCAGCTATTCGGAATTTCTCCGAGTTATCACGAGTGGTGAGCATGAGTCTCGAAATCCTACGAATCTAGTTAGGATAGATATTGATAGGGGAGGGTTTAAGTATTAAGGATACTTGTAATGTGTGCCCCTATTTACGGTGTGTCGTTCGTTCCTCGTTTCCCTAGGATCAGCTATATAACTGCTTGTAAGATTGTACTGTCATTAATCTGTGCTTATGACATGTATTTCATAATCTTAAATATCATGCAATAAAGATTTTCCATTTCGTACCATTCAACCGAGTCTACATGAGTTTCATCTCCATTACTGCTCTCGCATCTAAGTCCAGTGTCTAGAACCGTAAGGGCGAGTGATTCGAACCACTCACAGGTGTGTCTAGTGCTCCCAGACTGGCTGGAGACCAGAACAGGCAACAAGGCCTAAACCCGCACTGACATACAGGCTGCACAGAGCCGCGTGAATCTCACAGGCTGCGAGACACGCAGGGTCAGAATCCCTTACAAAGGTACTCACCTGACTTGCGGTCCCATTATGGTTGGTCGTTCGACTGTGTCCTGGGAATCCTGCCGACTACGCCAAGTTGCTGTGGGATTTCTCTCTGCCCCAAAGAAGACGGAGACGAGCGTGTACTGGTTACAAGTGATCTTTATTCAAGCATGTGCAGGGAGAGGCCCTCTCAGTCTGAGCTGAGATGGGAGTCTAATTTTTACATTCGATCAGTTGGCTTATATACAATCTTACATCTTGTTTCCTTCACATCTTCGGGACTTGGCCAATTAATTGCCCAAGTCACGTACACTTAATCACATCTCCACAAAACACATCTTGTTTATCTCATTTGCCCTGTTTCCACATCTACCATTGTTCTACTCTTTAGCTCTTATCCAATTTTGTACACTTAACCACATCTTCGTAAATCACATTGGCGGCCCATTGTTCAGTGCATGGCCTCTTTGCCTTCTTTCACTCCCCCAATCATCCTGTAATATGCTTTTTCCAACTGTCAGCAACTGTCTTTGTTCTGCCAGACTTCTCCTTTATTACATCGGCCAGCTAGTCAGTTAAGCTGCTAATCTAACTTTAAACCCCTTCAGACAGCAAGTCTAACTGATTGTTCGATTTTCAGAACTTTAGGCTTGCATAAGGCATCAAAAATTGTTTTGAAAAACCACGTCATTATCTGTTCTCAAAAATTGATATCTGTTCTCAAAAGTCGTTATCCATTCTCAAAAACCGATATCTGTTCTCAAAAATCGATATCTGTTCTCAAAAATCGATATCTGTTCTCAAAAATCGATATCTGTTCTCAAAAGTCGTTATCTGTTCTCAAAAATCGATATCTGTTCTCAAAAATCGTTATCCGTTCTCAAAAATTGATATCTGTTCTCAAAAATCGATATCTGTTCTCAAAAATCAATATCTGTTCTCAAAAATCGATATCTGTTCTCAAAAATCGATATCTGTTCTCAAAAATCGATATCTGTTCTCAAAAATCGTTATCCGTTCTCAAAAATCGATATCCGTTCTCAAAAATCGATATCTGTTCTCAAAAGTCGTTATCTGTTCTCAAAAGTCGTTATCCGTCCTCAAAAATCGATATCTGTTCTCAAAAATCGTTATCCGTTCTCAAAAATCGATATCTGTTCTCAAAAATCGATATCTGTTCTCAAAAATCGTTATCCGTTCTCAAAAATCGATATCTGTTCTCAAAAATCGATATCTGTTCTCAAAAGTCGTTTTCCGTTCTCAAAAGGCGTTGGGGTAAAAATTGGGTAGCGCCGCTACCTTCGCCAGGGTACTAATTTTAGCGCCCCAAAAATGTTAGCGCACCCGCGGCCGATTTTCCCAGGTAGCGCCCCGAGACAGAGGAGGGGCGCTGCTGGAAGCGCCCTGCGTCCCTCTTGGGCCACTGCGAGCCAATATCGCGGCGCTACGTCACACCGTGGTACTGCAGGCCTTCCTCCCCTTCTTAAAGGGGCCTAGCGCAGCGCGTCCCGGCACTCAGCTGGGCCACCAGGGATCGGGAGTGCCGGCAAACGAGCACGGCACTCAAGAGGAGTGCCGGGCTCACAGAGAGCAGCCGGCACCCTGCGGTGGCCGGGGGGGGGGGGGTTCACGGGGGCCGGGGACAGCAATTGGGGCAGGTGCTGGCAGGCGGCCAGCAACAAAAATAGCCGCCCGCCCACCACCTCCCCTTTAACTAGCGCTGCCCCGGCCGCAAGTAGGACCCCCTGACCACGGCGGACATAGCGTCCGGTGGTAAGTCGGGGGGCACCACCCAATATTACAGCCGGGGCGCTGCGCACGACGATGACGTCAGGACCGCGCGGCGCAAATGGTTAGCATCGCCGCTAATCTCCCGCTGAATTTCGCGGGAGGCGCTAGCGGCGCCGCGCCCGGGGAGCTAATGGGAGGCGCAAATCAACCGAATTTAGCCCCGGTTATCCGATCACAAAAGTCGTTATCTGTTCTCAAAAATTGAGCAAAACCTCTCAGGTCAAAAGACAGTGAAAGGATAGTTTATTGGGGCCTCTCCCTGGGGAGTGGGTGTGAGACAAGGGCCTCTCCCTGGGGAGGGGGTGTGAGACAGGGGCCTCTCCCTGGGTAGGGGGTGTGAGACAGGGGCCTCTCTCTGGGGAGTGGGTGTGAGACAGGGGCCTCTCCCTGGGGAGTGGGTGTGAGGGATGGGAATGGGAGTGGGAGTGGGGGTGGGAGTTGGAGTGGGGGTGGGAGTTAGAGTGGGGATGGGGGTGGGAGTGGGGGTGGGAGTTGGAGTGGGGGTGGGAGTTGGAGTGGGGTTGGGAGTTAGAGTGGGGATGGGGGTGGGAGTGGGGGTGGGAGTTGGAGTGTGGGTGGGAGTTGGAGTGGGGGTGGGAGTTAGAGTGGGAATGGGAGTGGGAGTGGGGGTGGGATTGGGAGTGGGGTTGGGAGTTGGAGTGGGGGTGGGAGTTAGAGTGGGGATGGGGGAGGGCCATGGCCACAGCCTCAGCGATGCTCCTTCCCATGTTGGCCAGCACTGTCTCCTCCATGCGTTCACACATTCAGGCACACTTGTCCTCCTCCAAAGATTTCCTGTTGCCTCCGGATATAGAATCACAGAATCGTACAGCACAGGAGGCCATTCGGCCCATTGAGTCTGTGCCGGCTCTTTCGAAGAGCAATCCAGTCAGTCCCACTCCCCCGCTCTTTCCCCAAATCCCTGCAATTTGTTCTCCTTCAAGTATTTATCCAATTCCCTTTGAAGGCTACTATTGAATCTGTGTCCACCACCCTATCAGGCAGTGCATTCAAAATCCTAACCACTTGTTGCGTAAAAAAGGTTTTTCCTCATGTCGCCTCTGGTTCTTTTGCCAATCACCTTAAATCTGTGCCGTCTGGTTATCGACTCTTCAGCCATTGGAAACAGTTTCTCTTTATTTACTCGATCTAAACACGAATGTAACATGCTGCCTGCATCGCAATTCATCGCACCGCGATCCCCACACCTTGTTTTCAGGGGTTATCCAATTTAAACATGCCGCCCTCGCTCTTGCAAGGACTAAAGCAAATCACATCTTCGGAAATCACATTGGCGGCCCATTGTTCAGTGCATGGCCTCTTTGCCTTCTTTCACTCCCCCAATCATCCTGTATATGCTTTTTCCAACTATCAGCAACTGTCTTTGTTCTGCCAGAATTCTCCTTTATTACATCAGCCAGCTAATCAATTAAGCCGCTAATCTAACTTTAATCCCCTTCAGACAGCAAGTCTAACTGATTGTTCGATTTTCAGAACTTTAGGCTTGCATAAGGCATCAAAAATTATTTTGAAAAACCACGTCATTATCTGTTCTCAAAAATTGATATCTGTTCTCAAAAGTCGTTATCCGTTCTCAAAAATCGATATCTGTTCTCATAAATCGATATCTGTTCTCAAAAATCGATAACTGTTCTCAGAAATAAATATCTGTTCTCAAAAATCGATATCTGTTCTCAAAAATCGATATCTGTTCTCAAAAGTCGTTATCCGTTCTCAAAAATCGATATCCGTTCTCAAAAATCGATATCTGTTCTCAAAAATCGATATCTGTTCTCAAAAATCGATATCTGTTCTCAAAAGTCGTTTTCTGTTCTCAAAAATCGATATCTGTTCTCAAAAGTCGTTATCCATTGTCAAAAATCGATATCTGTTCTCAAAAATCGATATCTGTTCTCAAAAATCGATATCTGTTCTCAAAAATCGTTATCTGTTCTCAAAAATCGATATCTGTTCTCAAAAATCGTTATCTGTTGTCAAAAATCGATATCTGTTCTCAAAAGTCGTTATCTGTTCTCAAAAGTCGATATCTGTTCTCAAAAATCGACCTCTGTTCTCAAAAGTCGTTATCCGTTCTCAAAAGTGGTTATCCGTTCTCAAAAATCGATATCTGTTCTCAAAAATCGATATCTGTTCTCAAAAATCGATATCTGTTCTAAAAAATCGATATCTGTTCTCAAAAATCGATATCCGTTCTCAAAAATCGATATCTGTTCTCAAAAATCGATACTTGTTCTCAAAAATCTATATCTGTTCTCAAAAATCAATATCTGTTCTCAAAAGTCGATATCCATTGTCAAAAATCGATATCTGTTCTCAAAAATCGTTATCTGTTCTCAAAAGTCGTAATCCGTTGTCAAAAATCGATATAGAACAAAGAACATAGAACATAGAACAGTACAGCACAGTACAGGCCCTTCGACCCTCGATGTTGTGCCGAGCATTGTCCGAGACCAAGATCAAGCTATCACACTCCCTATCACTCTGGTGTGCTCCATGTGCTTATCCAATAACCGCTTGAAAGTTCCTAAAGTGTCTGACTCCACTATCACAGCAGGCAGTCCGTTCCACACCCCAACCACTCTCTGAGTAAAGAATCTACCTCGGACATCCCTTCTATATCTCCCCCCATGCACCTTATAGTTATGCCCCCTTGTAACAGCTGCCTCTACCCGAGGAAATAGTCTCTGAACATCCACTCTATCTATCCCCCTCATCATCTTATAAACCTCTATTAAGTCGCCTCTCATCCTCCTCCACTCTAAAGAGAAAAGCCCCAACTCCCTCAATCTTTCCTCATAAGACCTCCCCCGCAAACCAGGCAGCATCCTGGTAAATCTCCTTTGCACTCTTTCCAATGCTTCCACGTCCTTCCTATAGTGAGGTGACCAGAACTGCACACAATATTCCAAATGTGGTCTCACCAAGGTCCTGTACAGTTGCAGCATGACCTCATGGTTCTTAAACTCAAACCCTCTGTTAATAAACGCCAACACACCATAGGCCTTCTTTACTGCTCTATCCACTTGAGTGGCAACCTTCAGAGATCTGTGGATATGAACCCCCAGATCCCTCTGCTCCTCCACGTTCCTCAGAACCCTGCCGTTGACCCTGTAATCCTTATTCAAATTTGCCCTACCAAAATGAATCACCTCGCACTTATCAGGGTTAAATTCCATCTGCCATTTTTCGGCCCAGCTCTGCATCCTATCAATGTCTCTTTGCAGCCTACAACTGCCCTCCACCTCATCCACTACTCCACCAATCTTGGTGTCATCAGCAAATCTGCTGATCCACCCTTCAGTCCCCTCCTCCAAGTCATTGATAAAAATCACAAACAGTAGAGGACCCAGCACCGACCCCTGTGGCACACCGCTGGTAACTGGTCTCCAGTCCGAAAATGTTCCATCCACCACCACCCTCTGCCTTCTATGAGATAGCCAGTTACTTATCCAATCGGCCAAATTTCCCTCTATCCCACAACTCCTTACTTTCTTCATGAGACGACCATGGGGAACCTTATCAAACGCCTTACTAAAATCCATGTATACGACATCAACTGCTCTACCTTCATCTACACACTTAGTTACCTCCTCAAAGAATTCAATCAAATTTGTTAGGCAAGACTTACCCTTCACGAATCCGTGTTGACTATCCCTGATTAAGTTGCCCCTTTCCAAATGGTCATAAATCCTATCCCTCAGGACCTTTTCCATTATCTTACCAACCACCGAAGTAAGACTAACTGGCCTATAATTACCAGGGTCATTCCTATTTCCTTTCTTGAAGAGAGGAACAACATTCGCCACTCTCCAGTCCTCTGGCACCATCCCCTTGGACAGTGAGGACCCAAAGATCAAAGCCAGAGGCTCTGCAATCTCCTCCCTTGCCTCCCAAAGAATCCTAGGATATATCCCATCTGGCCCAGGGGACTTATCGACCCTCAGGTTCTTCAAAATTGCTAAAACATCTTCCCTCAGAACATCTACCACCTCCAGCCTATCCACCTTTATCACACTCTCATCCTCAAGAACATGGCCCCTCTCCTCGGTGAACACTGACGAAAAGTATTCATTCATCACCTCTCCTATCTCTTCTGACTCCATGCACAAGTTCCCACTACTGTCCTTGACCGGCCCGACCCTCACCCTGGTCATTCTTTTATTTCTCACGTAAGAGTAAAAAGCCTTGGGGGTAAAAATTCAGTTGGTTGCGCCTCCCGTTAGCGCCTTAAATGGGCGCTAATGGGGCGTTAAGGCGCTAACGCCCGGGCGCAGCGCTGTTTGCGCCGCTCGAGAACTTAACTTGAGATTGTGCGGCGGCGCTAAAACTTACCGCTGCGACCACCTGCGCGCGCAGATTGTGACGTCAGTCCGTGGTGCAACGCCCTTGGGGCGCCCCGGAGCGGAAATTGAGTGGCGCCCCCTGCCTTACCGCCTGGCGCTTCCAACGACCGGAAGACTGGAACGTTATCAATCGGTCTGGGGCTGGGGGGGGCGCTATTTAAAGGGGGCCTCTTCCTGTCTTTTTCTGTGGTCGACATTTATGCACCACTCGTTCTGAGAGAGAGAGAGAGATTCGGAGAGAGAGAGAGAGACTTCTACATTGACTCAACGCTTTGTGAGGTAGTTTTGCCTAGTTCATCCTAACTTTGCTGCTACTTTCGTTGCTGTACCTCATTACTTTTCTGGCAAAGAGAAGATGGGGGCTGCAATGATTGGGGGCGTCGTCCTGCTCCAGCTCAATCGGAGCAGAGTGAGACGCAGACAGAGAGTGGCAATGATGGCCAGACGGAGGAGGCCCATCAGGCGCATGTACAGGAGAGCTTACCCTCCCAGGGTATATCGTGAACAGCTCTCCTACATCCACATGTCCGAGGAGCTGTGTTTGCGAAGGCTGCGATTCAGCAAGGAGGTGGTCACTGAGCTCTGCCACCTGCTGCAGCCAGATCTGCAGCCTCAGCTGAGGTCCAGGACGTCTCTGTCGGTGGCAGTGAAGGTCACAGTGGCCTTGAACTTCTACGCCACTGGCTCATTCCAAGCTGCTGTTGGGGACCTCGCCAATATCTCCCAGTTTGCGGTGCATCGCTGCATCCGGCAGGTCACCAATGCCCTCTTCACAAGGAGACGAGACTTCATCTCCTTCCCTATGACCCCAGACAAGCAGCATGACCGTGCTATGGGCTTTGCGAGGGTAGCGGGCTTCCCCATGGTGCAGGGCGCCATTGACTGCACGCATGTGGCTTTGCGTGCTCCGCGAGAGAATGCAGAGGAGTTCCGGAACAGAAAGGGGTTCCATTCCTTGAATGTGCAGTTGGTCTGTGACCACAGACAGGTGATTCTCGCTGTCAATGCCCACTATCCGGGCAGCTGCCACGATGCTTTCATCCTGCGCCAGAGTACTGTGGCAGAAATTTTCGAGGCACCGCATCAGCCAGTTGGTTGGCTTCTGGGGGACAAGGGGTACGCATTGAGCACCTGGCTGATGACACCGCTCCGTGCGCCAAACACCCCTGCTGAGCTGCGGTACCAGGAAAGCCAACAAGCAACGAGGAACATTATTGAGCGCACAATCGGCGTGCTCAAACAACGATTCCGCTGTCTGGACCATTCCGGAGGAGCCCTGCAGTACTCGCCTGAGCAAGTTTCCAAATTCGTAGTGGTGTGCTGCATGTTGCACAACATGGCAATCCTCAGGACGCAGCCAATGCCACCAGGTCTTGCAGCACCACAAGAGGAGGAGGAGGAAGAGGAGGAACAGGCCGAGGACGATGATCAGCAGCAGCACCAAGGCAGGAGGGCGGCCCACAATGGTCAAACTGCAAGGGCCGTCCGTCAACGACTAATAGCAAGCCGCTTCTCGGGCCCCTGCCAGTGCTACAAACACGAATCAACCCAGCACGCAACCCCTAAGCCGGCCAAGGCACCAATAATTCCAACCACCAGCCATGTATATTTTGAATACAGAAACTTATTTATTGTACAAACTCTGTGTGTGTCAATTCCTCATGACAAACTCATAGAAATAAACACAAAAAAACAGTCAATAACATAACTGGTTCTCACAACCTGGAGATAATGTCCAAAACACTAAACAAAAGTTGGGCCATGAACCTCGGCCTTTAATAAAAAAATGACCAGCATTTTGGCACACCTCCTACTTTTTGCCCTTCGAGGGTTATCTCCTTCCCTTGCGCACTTCCCCCCTTCTAACCCTACTGCTCCTCCGTAATGGGACCTCAGTGGCTGCAGCAAGGCTGGTGGAAGGCTGCTGCTTGTCACACCCTGACACTGCAGATGCCCCTGAAGGACGGCCTCGACCACTTCTGGGCCTGGAGGGCCCGGCTGCAGACTGCACCAACTCTGCATGGGCGGCAGCAGTCTGTCCTACAGGCGGTGGCAAGTGCAGTGGAGAAGTGACAGTGTTGGCAGCAGGAATGCTGTCATCGTGAGAGAGGACAGCAACTCCCTGCTCGCCCGACACACTGGCACTCCCACGGGGCAGCACTTCAGCATCCGGAGCAATTTGCCGGAGAACAGATTGCTGGCCTGCTGCGGCGCGGTGACAGCCCCGGGGACATGTGCACGAACCATCGAGGATGGCAGCAGTCAGTGCTCGCGTGGCCTCAATCTGAGTCTGCATGAGAGCAGGCTCAGATGGGTTCCTGGCAGCCAGTGACTGAATTGCAGCAGTAAGCTTTAGTGTGGCATCCGCCTGTGCTACAGCGAAGTGCTCCACACTCCTTGCCAGTGCCTCAATGCATTCGGGCACCCTTCCCACTGCACCCATGAGCTCAGTGTGCATGACCACCGCCTGGCTGTTCATTTCTGCAATCAGCCGCTCCTCCTCTGCGTCCATTGCATTAGGAGTGTCTGGCATACTCTCCCTCTGGGGAGAAGGCTCCCGTTCTTCCCTCCCCCCCCCATGGCGTTGCTGCAGCCCGCTGGGTCCTGGAACTTCACCATCATCAGCCCCTTCCCCCCTGCTCCCCCGTTCTTCCCTCCCCCCCCCATGGCGTTGCTGCAGCCCGCTGGGTCCTGGAACTTCACCATCATCAGCCCCTTCCCCCCTGCTCCCCCGTTCTTCCCTCCCCCCCCCATGGCGTTGCTGCAGCCCGCTGGGTCCTGCAACTTCACCATCATCAGCCCCTTCCCCCCTGCTCCCCTCCGGGGAAGGCGTGTTCCCAGTGTGGCCATGGGCTTCCTCGGGAGAGGGTGGCACTGATGCTCCGGCTTCCTCTTCCTCCTCAGCTGCAGCATCACTCCCAGTGGCAGCTTCAGGGACCATCTCCTCAGCTGGTGAATCACCATCTGAAAGCAGGGAGGTACAAGAGTGGCTTTAGCGTGAGGACAGGGTGGCAGTAAGGGAGGAATAAGTGCAGCGAGTTAGCAAGTTGGATTGAAAGTATCAAAGGCTGGTATTGTGTGGGACAAGTGGAAGGACAGAGGACAAAAAGGTGATGACCTTACCATTGCTGTCCACAACGGGGTCGGCGTCTCCAGTGGCGACGGGACCGATCACCCGGCTTGCCACAATCCTGTGGACGCGCTCCTCCAGATCGCTGAGGGGTTGCAGCTGAAGCCGCCCTCCACCCGTCCGTTGCTGCTGTCTCCGATTATGAGCCAGCTTAGCCTGCAAGAAAAAGGACAGCATCTGAGTCAATATACAGCCATGGTCTTGCCTGATGTGCCTCCCATAGGTGAATAGCCCTTACAATATGCAGCCATGGTCTTGCCTGATGTGCCTCCCATAGGTGAATAGCCCTTACTGTATGCAGCCATGGTCTTGCCTGATGTGCCTCCCATAGGTGAATAGCCCTTACTGTATGCAGCCATGGTCTTGCCTGATGTGCCTCCCATAGGTGAATAGCCCTTACTGTATGCAAAGTGTGGAATGTGTGTGTGTGTTTGATGAAAGGGCCATAGGTGTTGGATGAGTGTTGTGCATTGGGGTTTTAAGACCCTCTGGCCATAGAGTGAGGTTGAGATGGAGGGATGGAGAGGTATTGAGAAAAAGCCACTCACCCTGACGACCCGAGTGAGGTCGTTGAACTTTTTGCGGCACTGGACATGGGTCCTGGGCACCATGCTCCTGGAGGAGACGCTCTGAGCCACCTCCCTCCACACTCTTCTGAACTCGCGTGGCAAAGGCCTCCTGCCACTCTCTGGGAACAGCATGCATCGTCTGCGCTCCACTGCGTCAACCAGAGCATCCAAGGCCCGCTCGGTGAAGCGATGAGCGCGTTCTCTCACCCTCTCCATGCTTGGCAGCAAAATGGATTACAGGTCTCTCCAGGCTGAGATTCAAGGCTGCAATGAGCAGGGTGTGGCTGGGGAGCAAGTGGCCCCCCCCGCTTTAAGAAGTGTCCGGCGCCAGTGTGTCTGTGTTCCCGCGCTAACTGGCAGCAGCTGCGCTGCGCTCGTGCGCTGAGTTAGCGCCTCACTCCTAGGCCTTTGCGCCTTAAGAGAGGTGTGCAGCGCCTAATTTAGCGCTCCACTCACCTCCCGGGGCGGTAAAAGTGAAGTTTCCTGTCAGTGCCGATAATTAGCGCCAGGCGCTAATATTTGCGCGCGGACGATATTTGCGCCCCAAATGGGGCGCGACCTAATTTCTACCCCTTGGGGTTTTTCTTGATCCGACCCGCCAAGGACTTCTCATGCCCCCTCCTAGCTCTCATAAGCTCTTTTTTTAGCTCATTCCTTGCTACCTTGTACCCCTCAATCGACCCAACTGAACCTTGTTTACTCATCCTTACATATCTGTTCTCAAAAATTGATATCTGTGCTCAAAAATCAATATCTGTTCTCAAAAATCGATATCCGTTCTCAAAAATCAATATCTGTTCTCAAAAATCGATATCTGTTCTCAAAAATCAATATCAGTTCTCAAAAATCAATATCTGTTCTCAAAAATCAATATCTGTTCTCAAAAATCAATATCTGTTCTCAAAAATCGATATCTGTTCTCAAAAATCGATATCTGTTCTCAAAAATCGATATCTGTTCTCAAAAATCAATATCTGTTCTCAAAAATCGATATCTGTTCTCAAAAATCGATAGCTGTTCTCAAAAATCGATATCTGTTCTGAAAAATCGATATCTGTTCTGAAAAATCGATATCTGTTCTCAAAAATCGATAGCTGTTCTCAAAAGCCGTTACCTGTTCTCAAAAGTCGTTTTCCGTTCTCAAAAGGCGTTGGGGTAAAAATTGGGTAGCGCCGCTACCTTCGCCAGGGTGCTAATTTTAGCGCCCCAAAAATGTTAGCGCACCCGCGGCCGATTTTCCCAGGTAGCGCCCCGAGACAGAGGAGGGTCGCTGCTGGAAGCGCCCTGCATCCCTCTTGGGCCACTGCGAGCCAATATCGCGGCGCTACGTCACACCGTGGTACTGCAGGCCTTCCTCCCCTTCTTAAAGGGGCCTAGCGCAGCGCGTCCCGGCACTCAGCTGGGCCACCAGGGATCGGGAGTGCCGGCAAATGAGCACGGCACTCAAGAGGAGTGCCGGGCTCACAGAGAGCAGCCGGCACCCTGCGGGGGGGGCTTCACGGGGGCCGGGGACAGCCATGGGGGCAGGTGCTGGCAGGCGGCCAGCAACAAAAATAGCCGCCCGCCCACCACCTCCCCTTTAACTAGCGCTGCCCCGGCCGCAAGTAGGACCGCCTGACCCCGGCGGACATAGCGTCCGGTGGTAAGTCGGGGGGGGCACCACCCAATATTACAGCCGGGGCGCGAGCGGGGCGCTGCGCATGGCGATGACATCAGGACCGCGCGGTGCAAATGGTTAGCAGTGCCGCTAATCTCCCGCTGAATTTTGCGGGAGGCGCTAGCGGCGCTGCGCCCGGGGAGCTAATGGGAGGCGCAAATCAACCGAATTTAGCCCCGTTATCTGGTCACAAAAGTCGTTATCTTTCTCAAAAATTGAGCAAAACCTCTCAGGTCAAAAGACAGTGAAAGGATAGTTTATTGGGGCCTCTCCCTGGGGAAGGGGTGTGAGACAGGGGCCTCTCCCTGGGGAGTGGGTGTGAGACAGGGGCCTCTCCCTGGGGAAGGGGTGTGAGACAGGGGCCTCTCCCTGGGGAGGTGGTGTGAGACAGGGGCCTCTCCCTGGGGAGGGGGTGTGAGACAGGGGCCTCTCCCTGGGGAGGGGGTGTGCGACAGGGGCCTCTCCCTGGGGAGGGGGTGTGCGACAGGGGCCTCTCCCTGGGGAGTGGGTGTGAGACAGGGGCCTCTCCCTGGGGAGTGGGTGTGAGACAGGGGCCTCTCCCTGGGGAGTGGGTGTGAGACAGGGGCCTCTCCCTGGGGAGGGGGTGTGAGACAGGGGTCTCTCCCTGGGGAGGGGGTGTGAGGGATGGGAATGGGAGTGGGAGTGGGGGTGGGAGTTGGAGTGGGGGTGGGAGTTAGAGTGGGAATGGGGGTGGGCCAGTGGCCACAGCCTCAGTGATGCTCCTTCCCATGTTGGCCAGCACTGTCTCCTCCATGCGTTCACACATTCAGGCACACTTGTCCTCCTCCAGAGATTTCCTGCTGCCTCCGGATATAGAATCACAGAATCGTACAGCACAGGAGGCCATTCGGCCCATTGAGTCTGTGCCGGCTCTTTCGAAGAGCAATCCAGTCTGTCCCACTCCCCCGCTCTTTCCCCATATCCCTGCAATTTGTTCTCCTTCAAGTATTTATCCAATTCCCTTTGAAGGCTACTATTGAATCTGTGTCCACCACCCTATCAGGCAGTGCATTCAAAATCCTAACCACTCGTTGCGTAAAAAAGGTTTTTCCTCATGTCGCCTCTGGTTCTTTTGCCAATCACCTTAAATCTGTGCCGTCTGGTTATCGACTCTTCAGCCATTGGAAACAGTTTCTCTTTATTTACTCGATCTAAACACGAATGTAACATGCTGCCTGCATCGCAATTCATCGCACCGCGATCCCCACACCTTGTTTTCGGGGGGTTATCCAATTTAAACATGCCGCCCTCGCTCTTGCAAGGACTAAAGCAAATCACATCTTCGGAAATCACATTGGCGGCCCATTGTTCAGTGCATGGCCTCTTTGCCTTCTTTCACTCCCCCAATCATCCTGTAATATGCTTTTTCCAACTATCAGCAACTGTCTTTGTTCTGCCAGACTTCTCCTTTATTACATCAGCCAGCTAGTCAGTTAAGCCGCTAATCTAACTTTTAATCCCTTCAGACAGCAAGTCTTACTGATTGTTCGATTTTCAGAACTTTAGGCTTGCATAAGGCATCAAAAATTGTTTTGAAAAACCACGTCATTATCTGTTCTCAAAAATTGATATCTGTTCTCAAAATACTCTTTTCAAAAATTGATATCTGTTCTCAAAATAATCTTTTCAAAAATTGATATCTGTTCTCAAAATACTCTTTTGAAAAATCGATATCTGTTCTCAAAATACTCTTTTCAAAAATCGATATCTGTTCTCAAAAGTCGTTTTCCGTTCTCAAAAGGCGTTGGGGTAAAAATTGGGTAGCGCCGCTACCTTCGCCAGGGTACTAATTTTAGTGCCCCAAAAATGTTACCGCGCCCGCGGCCGATTTCCCCAGGTAGCGCCCCGAGACAGAGGAGGGGCGCTGCTGGAAGCGCCCTGCATCCCTCTTGGGGCACTGCGAGCCAATATCGCGGCGCTACGTCACACCGTGGTACTGCAGGCCTTCCTCCCCTTCTTAAAGGGGCCTAGCGCAGCGCGTCCCGGCACTCAGCTGGGCCACCAGGGATGGGGAGTGCCGGCAAACGAGCACGGCACTCAAGAGGAGTGCCGGGCTCACAGAGAGCAGCCGGCACCCTGCGGGGGGGGGCTTCACGGGGGCCGGGGACAGCAATTGGGGCAGGTGCTGGCAGGCGGCCAGCAACAAAAATAGCCGCCCGCCCACCACCTCCCCTTTAACTAGCGCCGCCCCGGCCGCAAGTAGGACCCCCTGACCCCGGCGGACATAGCGTCCGGTGGTAAGTCGGGAGGCACCACCCAATATTACAGCCGGGGCGCGAGCGGGGCGCTGCGCACGGAGATGACGTGAGGACCGCGCGGCGCAAATGGTTAGCATCGCCGCTAATCTCCCGCTAAATATCGCGGGAGGCGCTAGCGGCGCCGCGCCCGTGGAGCTAATGGGTGGCGCAAATCAACCGAATTTAGCCCCGGTTATCCGGTCACAAACGTCGTTATCTGTTCTCAAAAATTGAGCAACACCTCTCAGGTCAAAAGACAGTGAAAGGATAGTTTATTGGGCCCTCTCCCTGGGGAGTGGGTGTGAGACAAGGGCCTCTCCCTGGGGAGTGGGTGTGAGACAGGGGCCTCTCCCTGGGGAGGGGGTGTGAGACAGGGGCCTTTCCCTGGGGAGTGGGTGTGAGACAGGGGCCTCTCCCTGGGGAGGGGGTGTGAGACAGGGGCCTCTCCCTGGGGAGTGGGTGTGAGACAGGGGCCTCTCCCTGGGGAGGTGGTGTGAGACAGGGGCCTCTCCCTGGGGAGGGGGTGTGAGACAGGGGCCTCTCCCTGGGGAGTGGGTGTGAGACAGGGGCCTCTCCCTGGGGAGGTGGTGTGAGACAGGGGCCTCTCCCTGGGGAGTGGGTGTGCGACAGGGGCCACTCCCTGGGGAGTGGGTGTGAGACAGGGGCCTCTCCCTGGGGAGTGGGTGTGAGACAGGGGCCTCTCCCTGGGGAGGGGGTGTGAGACAGGGGCCTCTCCCTGGGGAGGGGGTGTGAGACAGGGGCCTCTCCCTGGGGAGTGGGTGTGAGGGATGAGAATGGGAGTGGGAGTGGGGGTGGAAGTTGGAGTGGGGGTGGGAGTTAGAGTGGGGATGGGGGAGGGCCAGTGGCCACAGCCTCAGCGATGCTCCTTCCCATGTTGGCCAGCACTGTCTCCTCCATGCGTTCACACATTCAGGCAAACTTGTCCTCCTCCAGAGATTTCCTGCTGCCTCCAGATATAGAATCACAAAATCGTACAGCACAGGAGGCCATTCGGCCCATTGAGTCTGTGCCGGCTCTTTCGAAGAGCAATCCAGTCAGTCCCACTCCCCCGCTCTTTCCCCATATCCCTGCAATTTGTTCTCCTTCAAGTATTTATCCAATTCCCTTTGAAGCCTACTATTGAATCTGTGTCCACCACCCTATCAGGCAGTGCATTCCAAATCTTAACTACTCGCTGCGTAAAAAGGTTTTTCCTCATGTCGCCTCTGGTTCTTTTGTCAATCACCTTAAATCTGTGCCGTCTGGTTATCGACTCTTCAGCCATTGGAAACAGTTTCTCTTTATTTACTCGATCTAAACACGAATGTAACATGCTGCCTGCATCGCAATTCATCGCACCGCGATCCCCACACCTTGTTTTCGGGGGTTATCCAATTTAAATATGCCCCCCTCCCTCTTGCAAGGACTAAAGCAAATTGTTCCTCGTGGTCACTAACACACAGACAGCCCCACAGGAGATTCACAGTGAACATTTCAGAATAAAATCTAACACCATTACCTCATCATCGGTGTCAAAGAGCACAGACCGAGGATTTAAATAAAAGAAAATAGAATTGAATGGGACTGCAAGTCTAACTGGTTGTTCGATTTTTGGAACTTTAGACTTACATAAAGCATCAAAAATTGTTTTGAAGAACCACATCCTTATCTGAATAATCGATATCTGTTCTCAAAATGCAATGACTTCAATTCTGTGTCCAGACACTGAAGAGTCCAACCATTCAAGGTGTTTTCATTCACTCTTTTCAGTACTGAGACCTTTTGAGTCTCATCTGCAATCTCAGTTGCATTCACGGGAAAGTCTTTGTCAACCGCACATTCCTCTTGATACCTAAATAGATCTGGGATCGGAGTTCTCCACATTGACGCCATAGGCAGCCAGAGCCTTCTTTATGGTGGCTGGAGACATCCATTTGTGATTGCTGTCACCGGCCACAACCTTGAGGGTCTGCTCGCCCATAAATCGGAGCGGGTCGGGAACCCGCCGTCACCCCACCTTTAACTCGGGCGTGTTTGCCAGCGTGGCCGTGACCCGAGCAGCGGAGGCGGGCGACCTAATTTCCATCATTGTTGTCAGTCCCTTAACCGCCTTTTTAACCTTTTCAATTTCACTGCATGTCCACGGGAATCACATCTGTCAAGCTGAGGCTGATGTTCAGTGGCCATTGATCGAAGTCATTGCTGCAGAGCATGCAAAGCAGAATAATTACTCACACCTGACACCTGCTTACTTTCCTAAGGAAAATGCTGTTGCTGAGTGCATTTTCAGCACAGATTCAGGTCTCTTGGGGGAAAAATTTGGTGGCACCCCATTTGTGGAGTGAATGTCACTAGGCGCTAATTTAAGTGCCCCAAAAAAGTTAGCGCCCTGCGCCATAAATTCATCAGTAGCGCCCCAATCAGGAGGCGGGACGCTACTGGAAGTGCTCCCTCATTCTTGGGGCGCTACCAGTGAGTTTCATGGCGCTACGTGCAACAGCGCCACATGTGTCGGCACGTAGCGCCGCATCACTGCAGGCCTCCCTCCCCTGATTAAAGGGGAGGGGCCGAGCGCTGCACGCACCGGGGCCCTGCTGGACCACCGGGGAGCGGGGTGCCATGAAAACAGTCGGGCACTCAAGAGGAGCAACTGGCACCCCGAAGAAAAAAGGGGCAGAGGGCAGGTGCAGGCAGTCGGCAAAAAAAAAATGGCCGCCCGACACCTGCCCTTTAAGGAGCGCTGCAGCGACTGCAAAAACGTCACCCTGACCTTGTCGGATATATCGGAGCTTAAGGAGGAGAAAGCAAAAGTGGTTCTTTGCCATGTCCACCTGAATAATGTGCAAGATCGGAGCCACACAGGAGAAGGAAAAAGAGGAGTTAGTGGAAGAGTTAAAAAGGTAGGCGCCAAGTGTGCCGCTGTAATGAAGACAAGGTGGAAGGAATGATAGTGAGGAGGTTGATTGGGATGATTTAGAAAGAGAGGCAGCAGAATGGGAGCGAGATGATGATGTTATCCTCATGCAGGCTGATAAAATGTTAGAACAACAAAATCAGATCGAGCTTCTGCCGAGTCAAGGTGCCTCGTCTGCTGCGATCATGCAACAGGAGAGTGTTTTTTTTTTTTTAATTCATTTTATGGGATCTGGGCGTCGCTGGCAAGGCCAGCATTTATTGCCCATCCCTAGTTGCCCTTGAGAAGGTGGTGGTGAGCCGCCTTCTTGAACCGCTGCAGTCCGTGTGGTGAAGGTGCTCCCACAGTGCTGTTAGGGAGGGAGTTCCAGGATTTTGACCCAGCGACGATGAAGGAACGCCGATATACTTCTAAGTCAGGATGATGTGTGACTTGGAGGGGAACTTGGAGGTGATGGTGTTCCCATGCGCCTGCTGCCCTTGTCCTTCTAGGTGGAAGAGTTCGCGGGTTTGGGAGGTGCTGCCGAAGAAGCATTGGCGAGTTGCTGCGGTGCATCTTGTAGACGGTACACACTGCAGCGACGGTACACCGGTGGTGGAGGGAGAGAATGTTTAAGGTGGTGGATGGGGTGCCAATCAAGCGGACTGCTTTGTCCTGGATGGTGTCGAGCTTCTTGAGTGTTGTTGGATGGATAGTGTCGAGCTTCTTGAGTGTTGTTGGAGTGTAAATGTGGTTCAGGCAGGCTCCGCACTGCAGAATCTTGAGGAAGCCAGGTGTCAAATAGCCACCCTAACAAAAGATCTAATTTCCAGGCTAACCAATCTGAAAACTCAGCAAAGTAAAACAAAAACAAAACAGGGATTTGGAAAGCCAGGGAAAGCTGCTGAGACGCCAATTTAAAAAAAAGGGAAAAAAAGAGAAACTTAAAGTTTTACCAACATGGAAGTTATTAACGCCTGTGCTGAGACAAATAAAACACAAGATTGCTGAGTGAAAGGAACCTTAAAAAATGCTGGAATTTCAGTTTGTGTGAAAGTGTGTGTTAAAGTGTGCATGTTTGCCTGACTATGAATGTTTAAGAAGTTACAGTATTCCTTTTGTCTGAAAGTCTGTCTTTAAAAAAAAAAGAAAAATGTCTTTTATGTGTGTTTTAGCTCCACCCACTTCTCTGTGTAAAAAAGTGTTTAACCCTTTTGTCTTGTCTTGGATTTTGGAAGTTTTAAGAATGTGCGAATAAGATTGTGCACCCAGAATTGAAAAAAAAACTTTGAACGACAATTTAAGTTAAGTTGGTGTAGAAAAACTGAGAAAAACAAAAAGTTTGTTTAACAAAAGATTACGTTCCAGTCTAACCTTGGCGTTGTGGTTGCTATGTTGAAATTTTCCAAAGCAGTTTGATTTGATTTGTTTAAATGTGAAAAACTAATTTTTTGCCAGTTGTATTCAATGTTTTGGAAAGACATCTGAAGAAAGGACAATAAGAAATATGATGTTATTTACTGTTTTCTGCAAGCATGTGCTATTTTGTTTTGTTTTATCTGTTCTGTTCATGTTTAGTTAAAGTGTGAAAACACAACTGTCTTTTTCGATCGGGAAAGTTTTTTTAAATTTATGTGAAGTGATGCAATTGCGTGCACCGGACAATGTTTCGCTCCGGCTTCTTAAAAAACCTGCAAAGGAGTTAACCCTTTCCACTGACAGCTGTTTAGGTTCACCAAGCAACAACTTTAGTATTGCTGAATGAAATTTAAAGATATTGGACATTATTAAATTTAAGTTCTTAATTTTAAGTTAGTATTTCCCCACAGTGACAGAAGGAAAAATTATAAGTTGATAAATTAACCCCTTGGGTTCTTAAACAGAGCCACAATGGATTCTCTGCTTTCTTTTGTTATATGGAAGTTACCTTGTAAACTAATTGTAGCACTTCTGTCTCTAATGTTAAAACACTGTGTAAACCACCTAGCCTGGAAATCACTTGTTTCTGAAATTGGAATTGAAAAGATAAATTGATAGAAATTAAATTGAACATTGACAAAACCTGTCAGTTCAACAATACTGCTGTTTGGATTTTGGGATAATTTTGAAATGACAAAATGGACTCAGGCACTATATATTGGGTTATTTTTGGGAAAATAAAAGATCCTCTAAAATAATGATAAATAAAAAGTGTTAATAACTTGGACCAAGTGAGAACGGTTGATCTATGTTTTCTATCTTAAATATTGTACTGGACAGTAAAGTTCCTCCAGGGCTCATGAATGAGATATGAATGGTAATTAAAGGGATGTGTAAAATGGAGAGAGGAAGTGATTGAGGGTGTAAGATAGAAACAGGAAAATTACACGACCAAATGAGAATTTTCCTAGCTTTCTAGTGAAAGTCATGAAAGTGTAGTTACGAATAGTAAATTGATAGCTTTCTCTTGGAGACATTTGTGTCCCTGCCTATAATGAACCTTTTAAGAAAACTGAATTTGATAGCCTGGCCACTACCCAAGACATCAGAACCATGCAGAGGAAGATGAGCAAGATCTGCAGACGACGACAATCTTTTGATAAGATCACCTGAAAGCCCGAGAATGGCTTGTATCGGATGACACGTGCGGCACGATATTGAGATACCAGTATGAGTGTGCAACTGTGACTTGTTACATATGAAGCAAGTACCATCTGGAAATGCATGGTGAATTTGCACTGAAGAATGGGGCTCAGACATGCTCAGTTACTTGACAACAGCAAGACATGAAATGGTTAATGTGGCTCAGGAGAGTGAGCCAACTTTTAAAGCATCGACACGTACTCCATCAAGAAACTATCTAATTAATGAAACAATTAGAATAGAATTAAACACACTGGCAAGAGGGATTGAAATTGAAGTTGAAGTGGAGAGTTACATGGAATTTGGATTGGGACAATTGAAGGCTAAGGAGAAATCATGTTTAGTAAGAATTATCCACAAGATGGATATGAGTAAAAGCGATCTGGAGAATCTTTAAGTCCATGATTTGTTGATTAGATGTTAAACTGTAATGTCGCATGAAATGATTGTAAGACTGAATTTAACTTGTAACTGTAATAATTGTGTTTTGTAGGTAACAGAGTGTGGGAAAAACCAGTACGAGTCCAGTATGAGGTGGTTTTGGTGGTGCCTCCTGTGTCACTACCACCACAACTACCATGCTTTCCGGGTCTAACAGGACCTGTCCCATGACCCAACACGTTTTTACTCAATATCAAAACCTATGCTCAAGTGAAACTGACAGTAAATGAGATACTTAAGTATGAGCTGCACAATTCAGGTATGACATTCTCCTGTTGTCTGAGGGTTTCAGTGAGCTTGTGATGCGACTGAACTCCTCCCTAAAGCATTTTTATGTTTTGGATCACGACAACTTGAGAATAGATATTGAAATTGACAACATAGGGGACAACACACACTGGTGGGATATTGGGCTTAATACATCAGCATGCCCTTAGGTTCGTATTACTTCACATGCTCTGGTAGTTCTCCAACTTGTAATGATAGTGTATTTGATATATGTAACCCGTGTAGTAAGACTTTGAACTATGTAAGATCAGAAGTTTGATTAAGATCTACCCAGTTAAACACGAATGCCACAAGGTAGGGAGTCAAAAGTTGTTCGGACTAATAATACAAATTCCGAGTCTAATGAATTGAACCAGACCCAACCCTTTGTTTGGAGCAGTAAATATAGGGACGGACATAGAAATTCCCCCTTGGATTAGAATAATTTCACACATACTGGTCATAACCCAACTTATAGTATTACTGTGCTTACTGCTCTACACCTGCTATTTAAGGCACCTAATGTACAAGACAAGATCACAATTAGACATAATCACAGCACAGAACCTCTTGGAACTAAGCAAATGTTGGAAAGCGAACCCATATAAAATAATTTAAAATTGAGGGGTCGCCAAAAATGTCTCACCCTCAAGGTAGGGATATTGTAGAATAGAGCTTATATGTATGATTTGATAATGCTTTAAATGTAATGCTTTCATTAAAAATACTATGATATATAATGATGTATGTTAGAAGCATAAAACCTCTGTTACAATATGTATAACCTTAGTTAAAAAGATACAAGGCTGAGAAGTAAAGCATGATGGTAAAATTAAGCCAACATTATGTTGACTGCGAGAATAGTGCTGAGGTGGTGTAGATTTTCTGTTATGTTAAAAACAAGAAGCCAGTGAAGGACAAACATTAATTAAGCTTCAAAGTAAGATAGAGGGTTTTCTACACCTAACATCCCTTATCGCTGAAGTTTCAGACCAGGCTAGATAATGGGCTCTGTGAAAGGCAAAAGACATCTGTCATAATTCGTGGGAAGTCTGTTTGTGTAAAAGTTCTCAGAGGAAAGCTCATTCAGAAAAAGGGAGGGAATCATTAGCAACAAGAATGGTGAAAGAGCCCAAGCAGCTGCAAGTTGCCAAGTATTTTGTGAGGGAAAAGATATAAAAAAGCAGCAATTGAACACTGAAGGCAGCGCAAAACCAGAGGAAGAGAAAACTTCAGTCAACAGAACACAGCAAGACTGAGATGAGTTTGATTGCATATGCAGCTTCGTACTGTGCGGTGCAGATGGTGATGATGTCAAAGGGTACGCCCCAGTGTCCGTAGTCACAGAACCACTCCCAGAGAAGGAGGTACCAATGAATCAGTATGTTATATAGATCTGGTCTATATGGTTCCAAGCAGAGCCAATGTCACCAGGACATCGGTGAAGCTATAAGAGAGCCTTGAAATTTATGAATTTGACACCCGCGGGAGTCCAGTAGGATCCCTGGACAATCTCACAGGTAGAGAATTCGGGGTTAGGGGTGTCCTACCTGGATCAGACAAGGTCTGACCAGGGGGCCAACAGGAGGGACTGAAGTGGCAACCTGAAGGGCTAGGGGTTGGCTTGATGGGTTAATAGGATAATAGCATTGCTCAATGTGCTGATGTGGTGAGAACCTGTGATTATTCCATCACGTGTAAATCGGTACCTTTTAATGTATGTTGTAATAATGTCAGTAGCCATGTTAGTAACAAGCCATTGTAATTGCAAGGCATGATGGGAAGCTTGGCCATATGTAACCTAAGATGTTAAAAACTGTAGGCTTCAGCAGTTTGGACGAAAATATGTTTTTGTCTTTGAAACCAAGTATAATGAGCAAAAGATAAGGGGGAACTGAAGGCCAGATACAGTGGTTAAAAAATATCCCAGGAAAGCAGACGTAAGGGCCTTGAGACTGGGACAGTTGAGATAACAAGAAACATCTGCCAAAGCCTACTAACTGGTAATTAATGGTTGAGCAATTATCGGAAGTAGATTGATTATGCCATGACCATTGTAAATTTGAGAGACGTCGGTGCGCTAAAGACTATCCCCTGCTTGCTTGTAATAAAGTTTCTCTCAGATCACAGCCTACCCGTGACTCCGAGTGGTTTCTTTCCACAATAATCATAATTTACACACTTTTGTACTCTATACCTCTATTCATGAAGCCCAGGATCCCATAAGCTTTTGTAACTGCTTTCTCAATCTGCCCTGCTACCTTCAACGATTTGTGCACATAATCCCCCAGGTCTCTCTTATCATGCACCATCTTTAGGATTGTACCCTTTAGTTTATATTTCCTCTCCTCATTCTTTCTACCAGAATGTATCACTTTGCACTTTTCTGCGTTAAATTTCATCTGCCCATTCCACCAGCCTGTCGATGTCCTCTTGAAGTCTATCACTATCCTCCTCACTGTTCACTATACTTCCAAGTTTTGTGTCATCTGCTAATTTTGAAATTATGCCCTGTACACCCACATCCAAGTCATTAATAGATATCAAGAAAAGCAGTGGTCCTAGAACCAACCCCTGGGGAACACCACTGTATACCTTCCTCAAGTCCGAAAATGAACTGTTCAGCACTACTCTCTGTTTCCTGTCACTTAGCCAATTTCATATCCATGCTGCCACTGTCCCTCTTATTCCATGGGCTTCAACTTTGCTGACAAACCTATTATGTGAAACTTTGTTGAACGCCTTTTGGAAATCCATGTACACCACGTCAACCGCATTGCCCTCATCAACCTTTTCTGTTACCTCATCAAAAAATCCGATCAAGTTCGTTAAACACAATTTGCCTTTAACAAATCCGTGCTGGCTTTCCTTAATTAATCCACACTTGTCCAAATGACTGTTAATTTTGTCCCTGATTATTGTTTCTAAAACCTTCCCCACCACCAAGGTTAAACTGACTGGCCTGTAGTTGATGGGCTTATCTTTACACCCTTTTTTGAACAAGGGTGTAACATCTGCAATTCTCCAGTCCTCTGGCACCACCCCCGTTTCTAAGGAGGATTGGAAGATTATGGCCAGTACCTCCGCGATTTCTTCCTTCACTTCCCTCAACATCCTAGGATGCATGCCATCTGGTTCTGGTGAGTTAATCTACTTTAAGTACAGCCAGCCTTTCTAGTACCTCCTCTATCAATTTTTATCCCGTCCAGTATCTCCTCTCCCTCCTCCTTCACTATGTCTATGGCAGCATCTTCTTCCTTGGTGAAGACAGATGCAAAGTACTCATTTAGCACCTCAGCAATACCCTCTGCCTCCATGCGTAGGTCTCCTTTTTGGTCCCTAATCGGTCCCACCCCTCCTCTTACTATCCGTTTACTATTTATATGCCTATAGAAGACTTTTGGATTACCTTTTATGTTAGCTGTCATTCTATTCTCATACCCTCTCGTTGCCCCTCTTATTTTATTTTTCACTTCTTCTCTGAACTTTCTATATTTAACCTGATTCTCAGATGTATTCTCGACCTGACATCTGTCATACGTGCTCTTTCTCTGCTTCATCTTCTCTCTATCTCTTTTGTCATCCAGGGAGCTCTGACTTTATGCACATGATGAACATTCACTGGCTGCTGACATCAGTCCCCCATATGAGTGACTGCTGTATGCCTTGTGGCTATATGAGATGTAATTCTGTCACCAGGTTGCTGAGATGTCCCCCTCTCTCCGTCTCCCACCACCAGCGGCTCTGCAACTCCTGAGACGTCCAGGGTGACCTCCTCTGCTGGAGTCAATGTGGCCAATGATGGAGAACCATCTCTGGTTCTCTCCCTCTCCTTGTGGGCTCTCTTCTCCTGCAAGGAGGGAAAGAAGAGAAGTTTGAGTGAGAGTGATGGAATGAGTGTAAGGAATGGATGGGTTAGATCGTTAGAGGGTGACTATGAGGGAGTGGGGTGGCAATGCCAAGTGGCCTCCTTGTGTGGTGTTATTTCCTTTGATTGCATTAGGATGAGGCTGAGTGTGAGGGGTGGTTAGTCAGATGGGGATGTGATTAGATAGAGAGAGAGGGATGGGTGGACGTGCAAGGTATGTTGGTATGAGTAAGGATGTGTAGGAGGAGGGTAGGAAAGGCAGAGTGATGGGGATGCGATGAGAGGCACAGCAGGATGAGGTTGAGTGTGGCTTTGTACTCACTATTCCTGATCTAATGAGATCATTGAAACGCATCCGGCACTGCACCCAGGTCCTCCTCACCACATCCTTGCTGTTCACCTCCTCTGCTATCTCAAGCCAGGCTCTTTTGGTCTCCTGAGGAGGTCTCTTGCGCCCATCAGAAGGGAAGAGGATCTCCCTGCGTGCTCTCGCTCCCTCCACAAGCATATGGAGGGAGTCTTCTGAGAACCTGGGTGCAGTCCTCTGCCTCTGTGCAGTCATGTGTGCAAGGCTGAGCAAGACCCAAATGCTCAAATGTAATGCCTGCACAATCCTAGATCAACCTTCAAATGCTATGTGGCAAGGCTCCTTTAATTATCCCGGCTGGAAATTAGTCATTCAATGAACCTGTATAAAACACTGGTTCGGCCTCAACTGGAGTATTGTGTCCAAATCTGTGCACCGCACTTTAGGAAGGATGTGAAGGCCTTTGAGAGGGTGCAGAAAAGATTTACGAAAATTATTCCCGGGATGAGGGACTTCAGTTACGTTGATAGACTGGAGAAGCTGGGCTTGTTCTCCTTAGAGCAGAGAAGATTGAGAGGAGATTTGATAGAGGTGTTCAAAATCATGAGGGGTCTGGACAGAGTAGATAGAGAGAAACTGTTCCCATTGGCGGAAGGTTCGAGAACCAGAGGATACAGATTTAAAGTGATTGGCAGAAGAACCAAAGGCGACATGAGGAAAAACTTTTTTACGCAGCGAGTGGTTAGGATCTGGAATGCACTGCCTGAGAGGGTGGTGGAGGCAGACTCAGTCGTGGCTTTCAAAAAGGAATTGGATCAGTACCTGAAGGAAAAACATTTGCAGGGCTACGGGGAAAGGGCCGGGGAGTGGGACTAGCTGAAGTGCTCTTGCAGAGAGCCGGCACGTGCTCGACAGGCCGAATGGCCTTCATCTGTTCTGTAACCATTCTATGAGTCTATGATAACATTCTCTCAGTCTGTCTGATATCTCACAGTTTAGTCGGTGGCACTGAGGGTGAGTGGAAAATGGATGCAGTGTTAGTCCTTATTGCTCTGTCCGACATTAGGATTGTTACTATATTTGTGGAACGTTATATCAGTGCGGGTCTTTACACATTTCACTGTAATCAGAAACTGAACAAAATATCCTGGACTGGGGCAACGGACCGAGACCCATTAAAACGGGAGGTTTGACCCTTTAACAAGCTCCATTGGGATTTTTCCCACAGGGTGGTTCCGCGGTTAGATGCGCATGTGATACATCCTGAAGTTGCGGTCAGTTTCAGAGGGGTCACAACAGCGAACACTGTTAGTTCGCTTTGATTACCCACCGTGAATTACAGAAGGTTGCTGCAGTGAGCCCGCCACTCCTCCAGTCCCACAGTAACTGGCTGATTCCTGCAGTAAGTCTGCGAGATCTCTAGTCTTCTAGCCAGGCTGTTCCAGGCTCAGTCATTAGTGTTCTTCCTTGTTAGTATAGTGGTCGGTATTCCTGCCTATCATGCGGGAGACAAGGGTTCAATTACATGGCAGAGAGAGAATGCTTTGTTCTCAAAAGTGAGAGCGAATGGAATTGGAAATAGACTTTTGAATTGGAAATTGGTTGGCACCTCAGGGGCAGAGAGTGGGGAAAAGTGTCGGTACACAGATAAGCGGCTTTGAAAGTCAGGAACAGCACATCAAGGACTGCTGATATATCCCCCAGTTACGATCAATTGATACTTGGGGTGATGGTGTTCCCATGATGTTGATACAGATGGTAGAGACAGCAGGGTGGGAGGTGCTGTCCAAGTAACTGTGGTGAGTTGGAATCACAGAATCTTACAGCACAGAAAGAGGCCGTTCAGCCCATCGAGCCTGTGCCGGCTCTTTGAAAGAACGATCCAATTCATCCCACTGCCCTGCTTGTTCCCCACAGACCTGCATTTTGCTTTCCTTTTCAAGTAGATGTTTAATTCCCTTTTGAAATAGTTCAGAAAGGTCTGTTATCGTCGATAACACACATTTATATAAAAATGGTAATTAAATTTTAACTAGTCAAAGCAAAGCGAGGCTCTCAGTCATCTTGCACTACTTCAACAAATTCACCGTTAAATTTGCCTGATTGCTTGCTCCACTTTTTATCTGGACCTGCACCTTTGTGCCTGTAGACAGGCTCCATTCTGAACACCTTTCTGGGAAGATCGATTTTGTGAATGCATTGCTGCTTATTTTTCCACTTTGAGCGCAATTTCTTCCCCTCCCTGAGGGGATGAGCTATGCTGGCATGCTGCCCACGGTGGCAACACCCTCCAGTACCTCATCCAACGGCCACTTTCATGCATTAACTTTACAACAATCAACAACAACAACAACTTGTATTTATATAGCGCCTTTAACATAGTAAAACATCCCAAGGCACTGCACAGGAGTATTTTAAAGGAAAAAAATTGACACTGAGCCACATAAAGAGAAATTAGGACAGGTGACCAAAAGCTTGGTCAAAGAAGTAGGTTTTAAGGATCGCCTTAAAGGAGGAAAGAGAGGTAGAGAGGCGGAGAGGTTTAGGCAGGGAACTCCAGAGCTTAGGGCCTAGGCAGCTGAAGGCACGGAAATAGGCGGTCTTAGTTATGCTGCGGATATGTGGCCGGAAGGTAATTTCAGGGTCAAATATGACATCAAGGATGCGAACAGTCTGGTTCAGCCTCAGACAGATGCTTGGGAGAGGGATGGAGTCAGTGGCTAGGGAAAGGAGTTTGTGGCGGGGACAATGTCTTCTGTCTTCCCAATATTAAATTGGAGAAAATTTCTGCTCATCCAGAACTGGATGTTGCACAAGCAGTCTGACAATTTAGAGCCAGTGGAGGGGCCGGGAGAAGTGGTGGTGAGATAGAGCTGGGTGTCATCAGCGTACATGTGGAAACTGATGCTGTGTTTTCAGATGATGTCACCAAGGGGCAACATGCAGATCAGAAATAGGAGGGGGCCAAGGATAGATCCTTAGGGGACACCAGAGGTAACAATGCGGGAGTGGGAAGAGAAACTGTTGCAGGTGATTCTCTGGCTACGATTAGATAGATAAGAATGGAACCAGGCGAGTGCAGTCCCACCCAGCTGGACGACGGTGGAGAGGCGTTGGAGAAGGATGGAGTGGTCAACCGTGTCAAAGGTTGCAGACAGGTCGAGAAGATTGAGGAGGGATAGTTTACCTTTGTCACAGTCACTTAGGATGTCATCTGTGACTTTGATAAGAGCCATTTTGGTACTGTGGCAGGGCCAGAAACCTGATTGGAGAGATTCAAACATAGAGTTCCGGCAAATCTGGGCACGGATTTGGTAGGTGACAACACGTTCAAGGAGATGGGGAGACAGTTTGCAAGGACTGAGGAGTCAAGGGTTGGTGCTGTAAGTTTCACACAGAAGATCCAAAAGGGAAAAGGAAAGATGCAGAAAAAATAAATCAATCCCTGGGAGGGAATCGAAATGTAAATAAGGAACCGGAATCAGCAAATGGAAAAGCTTCAGAAATCAATGAATGTTACTGTATCTGGGCAATTCTGTCTCGGATCCACTGTACAGATCAGGGAAAGTAATAACTATCAATAGAAAGGGACAAAATCACAGAGTGGGGTAATTACACGTGTGTGGGAATCCCCTGAGAAGAAAGGCTTTTCACATCGACAGCCAGTGAATGGCCCAGTGGAGGCTCTCTACCTGGGAGTCCATCCTTTATCTATTGGGGACTTGGCCTGGAGGGTGTTGCACGGAGCAGTCCCGTGCAATAAAGTTTAAGTAGGTTCACAGACTCCCAGGCCGCCTGCCTTTTCTGCAGCCTGGAGGAGTCCGTGTTCCACATTTATACAGAATGTGAGAGGTTGCAGCCCCTCTTCCATTATTTGAAGGGGCTGCTCCTCGATTTCTGGCTGCACCTCAGTCCCACGCTCCTGATCTTTGGTCACCTGGTGCGGAGGGGAGCGGGCAGATCCGGGGACCTCCTCGTAGGACTGCTCCTGGGCCTGGCCAAAGTGGTCATCAACTGGTCCAGGCAGCGGGCGGTCGAGGGGGTCGTTCGGCCCGACTGACTGCCTCTCTTCCGCGGCCATGTTTGTGCCCTGGTTGCCCTGGAGATGGAGCACGCGGTGTCCGCCGGCACGCTCGAGGCCTTCCGACACCGGTGGGCGCCACGGGGACTGGAGTGCATCATCACCCCGGCAACGGAATCTCAATTTAATTTGTTAAGTTTCATTTAATGTATTTTCGAGCACATCGCGGGTGAGGCTTCCCGCCTGGCCCATTACAACAAGCAAGACACCATCAGCTCCCGGGAGATCCAGACCGCCATGCGCCTGCTGCTGCCCGGGGAGCTGGACAAGCACGCCGTGTCCGAAGGGACAAAGGCGGTGACCAAATACACCAGCTCCAAGTAAAACTCCACAATGTGCGGACAAGACAAAACACAACAGCTCTTATAAGAGCCACCCACAACCTTGCAAAAAGCTGCACCAACATCTCTCTGCAGAGTCGCTTTATTTAATTGATTTTGACACTAATTGTCTTTCTGAATCTTTCTAATTCCTTCTGATTTCTCTTTTAATGAGTAGAAAGATTCTCAGGAATGCGGTTTCCCTACCCGGTATTATCTTTGTCTTCCTCTTCAATGTTCCCTATGGTCCACACTGGCCCCTGATCCTTTGTTCGCTTTGTTCTCAGAATCCTTCATATTCCGCCTCTTCCCACATGTGGTCAGTAAGAGCCGCTTTAAGAAGAATGGGTCAGGCTTCAGTCATTCATTTCTCTCCAGGTTTGTTGAATTATTTGTAGTGCAGCAGCCCAAAGGTGGACTCCTCCCACCAGGAGTCTGGGCTCCGGGCGGATCTGCAGCAGCTCCTGTCTGGGCTCCGGGGAGATCTGCAGCAGCTCCTGTCTGGGCTCCTGTCTGGGCTCCGGGGAGATCTGCAGCAGCTCCTGTCTGGGCTCCTGTCTGGGCTCCGGGGAGATCTGCAGCAGCTCCTGTCTGGGGCTCCGGGGAGATCTGCAGCAGCTCCTGTCAAATGCTGTGATTGGCGATTAATTCCCGCCCGTTCCAGACAATTTGAAAACGAACAGAGAAGAAACCGGAATTCAGAGCGGATTGTAAAAGTGTCTGGAAATGTGGAAAATCACAATGAGAGATGGTAAAATCTGTCTCGGGCCGAGATTATTTATTAAAGCCGCTCCAGGTTTTTCAAATCAGAAAACTCGCTTCTGCGCTGACCAATGGGCGCCGTTCTTTTCCGGCCCTTTGTCATTGCCGTCTGCTGATTGGTGAATGGAGCTGCATTCTGATTGGTGCCCTGAAGAGCCCAACAGAGTCAGTACCGAGTGACCAATCCCAAGCGCCGGGAAAGGCTGGCGGAGATTGCACCAGTGTCTGGGAGAGGTAAAGCTCGGGGCAAGGCCAAGTCCCGCTCCTCCCGGGCCGGGCTGCAGTGCCCGGAGCCCCAGTCGACCTGGCGGCTGTGCTCGAGTATCTGACGGCGGAAATCCTGCAGCTAGCCGGCTCGGGGCGGAGTGACCATGGGTCAGGGCGGAGTGACCATGGCTCGGGGCGGAGTGACCATGGGTCAGGGCGGAGTGACCATGGCTCGGGGCGGAGTGACCAAGGCTCGGGGCGGAGTGACCATGGCTCGGGGCGGAGTGACCATGGCTCGGGGCGTAGTGACCAAGGCTCGGGGCGGAGTGACCAAGGCTCGGGGCGGGGTGACCATGGGTCGGGGCGGAGTGACCATGGGTCGGGGCGGAGTGACCATGGGTCGGGGCGGGGTGACCATGGGTCGGGGCGGGGTGACCATGGCTCGGGGCGGAGTGACCATGGCTCGGGGCGGGGTGACCAAGGCTCGGGGCGGAGTGACCATGGCTCGGGGCAGAGTGACCATGGCTCGGGGCGGGGTGACCATGGCTCGGGGCGGAGTGACCATGGCTCGGGGCGGAGTGACCAAGGCTCGGGGCGGGGTGACCATGGGTCGGGGCGGGGTGACCCATGGGTCGGGGCGGGGTGACCATGGCTCGGGGCAGAGTGACCATGGCTCGGGGCGGGGTGACCATGGCTCGGGGCGGAGTGACCATGGCTCGGGGCAGAGTGACCATGGCTCGGGGCGGAGTGACCATGGGTCAGTGCAGAGTGACCATGGCTCGGGGCGGGGCGACCATGGCTCGGGGCGGAGTGACCATGGCTCGGGGCGGAGTGACCATGGGTCAGGGCGGAGTGACCATGGCTCGGGGCGGGGTGACCATGGGTCAGGGCGGAGTGACCATGGGTCAGGGCGGAGTGACCATGGCTCGGGGCAGAGTGACCATGGCTCGGGGCGGGGCGACCATGGCTCGGGGCGGAGTGACCATGGCTCGGGGCGGGGCGACCATGGCTCGGGGCGGAGTGACCATGGCTCGGGGCAGGGTGACCACGGGTCAGGGCGGAGTGACCATGGGTCAGGGCGGGGCGACCAAGGCTTGGGGCAGAGTGACCATGGCTCGGGGCAGAGTGACCATGGCTCGGGGCGGGGCGACCATGGCTCGGGGCAGAGTGACCATGGCTCGGGGCGGGGCGACCATGGCTCGGGGCAGAGTGACCATGGCTCGGGGCGGGGCGACCATGGCTCGGGGCAGAGTGACCATGGCTCGGGGCAGAGTGACCATGGGTCAGTGCGGAGTGACCATGGCTCGGGGCGGAATGACCATGGGTCAGGGCAGAGTGACCATGGCTCGGGGCAGAGTGACCATGGGTCAGTGCGGAGTGACCATGGGTCAGGGCGGGGCGACCAAGGCTTGGGGCAGAGTGACCATGGCTCGGGGCGGAGTAACCATTGGTCAGGGCGGAGTGACCATGGGTCGGGGCGGGGTGACCATGGGTCGGGGCGGAGTGACCAAGGCTCGGGGCGTAGTGACCATGGCTCGGGGCTGGGCGACCAAGGCTTGGGGCAGAGTGACCATGGCTCGGGGCGGAGTGACCATGGCTCGGGGCGGAGTGACCATGGCTCAGGGCGGAGTGACCAAGGCTCGGGGCGGAGTGACCATGGCTCGGGGCGGAGTGACCATGGCACGGGGCGGAGTGACCATGGCTCGGGGCGGAGTGACCATGGCTCGGGGCGGAGTGACCATGGCTCGGGGCGGGGTGACCATGGCTCGGGGCGGAGTGACCATGGCTCGGGGCGGAGTGACCATGGGTCAGGGCGGAGTGACCAAGGCTCGGGGCGGGGTGACCACGGGTCAGGGCGGAGTGACCATGGGTCGGGGTGGAGTGACCATGGCTCGGGGCGGAGTGACCATGGCTTGGGGAAGAGTGACCATGGGTCAGGGCGGGGTGACCATGGGTCAGGGCGGAGTGACCATGGGTCAGGGCGGAGTGACCATGGGTCAGGGCGGAGTGACCATGGGTCAGGGCGGAGTGACCATGGGTCAGGGCGGAGTGACCATGGCTCGGGGCGGGGTGACCATGGCTCGGGGCGGAGTAACCATTGGTCAGGGCGGAGTGACCATGGCTCGGGGCGGAGTGACCATGGCTCGGGGCGGGGTGACCATGGGTCGGGGCGGAATGACCATGGCTCGGGGCGGAGTGACCATGGCTCGGGGCGGAGTGACCATGGCTCGGGGCGGAGTGACCATGGGTCGGGGCGGGGTGACCATGGCTCGGGGCGGAGTGACCATGGCTCGGGGCGGAGTGACCATGGCTCGGGGCGGAGTGACCATGGCTCGGGGCGGAGTGACCATGGCTCGGGGCGGAGTGACCATGGGTCGGGGCGGAGTGACCATGGGTCGGGGCGGAGTGACCATGGCTCGGGGCGGGGTGACCATGGCTCGAAGCGTGGTGACCATGGGTCGGGGCGGGGTGACCATGGCTCGGGGCGGAGTGACCATGGCTCGGGGCGGAGTGACCATGGCTCGGGGCGGAGTGACCATGGCTCGGGGCAGGGTGACCACGGGTCAGTGCAGAGTGACCATGGCTCGGGGTGGAGTGACCATGGCTCGGGGCGGAGTGACCATGGCTCGGGGCGGAGTGACCATGGCTCGGGGCGGGGTGACCATGGCTCGGGGCGGAGTGACCATGGGTCAGGGCGGGGTGACCATGGCTCGGGGCGGGGTGACCATGGCTCGGGGAGGGGTGACCATGGCTCGGGGCGGAGTGACCATGTCTCGGGGCAGAGTGACCACGGGTCATGTCGGGGTGACCATGGATCGGGGCGGGGTGACCATGGGTCGGGGCGGAGTGACCATGGGTCAGGGCGGAGTGACCATTGGTCAGGGCGGGGTGACCATGGGTCAGGGCGGAGTGACCATGGCTCGGGGCGGAGTGACCATGGGTCAGGGCGGGGTGACCATGGGTCAGGGCGGAGTGACCATGGCTCGGGGCGGAGTGACCATTGGTCAGGGCGGAGTGACCATTGGTCAGGGCGGTGTGACCATGGCTCGGGGCGGAGTGACCATGGCTCGGTGCGGAGTGACCATGGCTCGGGGCGGAATGACCATGGGTCGGGGCGGAGTGACCATGGGTCAGGGCGGAGTGACTATGGGTCAGGGCGGAGTGACCATTGGTCAGGGCGGAGTGACCATTGGTCAGGGCGGAGTGACCATGGCTCGGGGCGGAGTGACCATGGGTCAGGGCGGAGTGACCATGGCTCGGGGCTGAGTGACCATGGCTCGGGGCGGAGTGACCATGGCTCGGGGCGGAGTGACCATGGGTCGGGGCGGGGTGACCATGGCTCGGGGCGGAGTGACCATGGCTCGGGGCGGAGTGACCATGGCTCGGGGCGGGGTGACCATGGGTCAGGGCGGGGTGACCATGGCTCAGTGCGGAGTGACCATGGCTCGGGGCGGAGTGACCATGGGTCGGGGCGGAGTGATCATGGGTCAGGGCGGAGTGATCATGGGTCAGGGCGGAGTGACCATGGGTCAGGGCGGAGTGACCATGGCTCGGGGCTGAGTGACCATGGCTCGGGGCGGAGTGACCATAGCTCGGGGCGGAGTGACCATGGCTCGGGGCGGAGTGACCATGGCTCGGGGCGGAGTGACCATGGCTCAGGGGCGGAGTGACCATGGCTCGGGGCGGAGTGACCATGGCTCGGGGCGGAGTGACCATGGCTCGGGGCGGGGTGACCATGGCTCGGGGCGGGGTGACCATGGCTCGGGGCGGGGTGACCATGGCTCGGGGCAGGGTGACCATGGCCCGGGGCGGGGTGACCATGGTCAGGGGCGGGGTGACCATGGCTCGGGGCGGGGTGACCATGGGTCAGGGCGGGGTGACCATGGCCCGGGGCGGGGTGACCATGGGTCAGGGCGGAGTGACCATGGGTCAGGGAGGGGTGACCATGGCTCGGGGCGGGGTGACCATGGCTCGGGGCGGATTGAGCATGGCTCGGGGCGGATTGACCATGGGTCAGGGCGGGGTGACCATGGGTCGGGGCGGGGTGACCATGGGTCAGGGCGGGGTGACCATGGCTCGGGGCGGGGTGACCATGGGTCAGGGCGGAGTGACCATGGCTCGGGGCAGGGTGACCATGGGTCAGGGCGGAGTGACCATGGCTCGGGGCGGGGTGACCATGGCTCGGGGCGGATTGAGCATGGCTCGGGGCGGATTGACCATGGGTCGGGGCGGGGTGACCATGGGTCGGGGCGGAGTGACCATGGGTCGGGGCGGAGTGACCATGGCTCGGGGCGGGGTGACCATGGCTCGGGGCGGGTGCTGCCCAATATCTAGGCCGTGCTGCCGGCTCCAAGAGCAAGTGAAGCGGGCAGCATTTCATCTCCTCACCCACAGGCTCCTGTCCGAGCCCATCCACAGTGCCGGTGAAAGGGCTGCTCGCTGTCTGACTCAATCTAACGTTGAGTTTCAGCTCTGGCCACAGCGCTCTCAGCTCCCTGTCTCCATCACACTCGTGCTCCTCCAGTTAACAGGGAATCATTGAACTCCAGGAATCAACAATTTTATAAATCCTTCGGTTTGATCAATATTTTGAGTCTGTCTCTGATAACTATATGAGGTGTGGCTGGTGATGATTAGTTGAGTAATAAAGGGGCCTGGTTTAATTCTGCTATGTTTTGGATTGAGAGAGTTTGAATGCTGGTTTCTTTCTCGGGAGCTCTGGGCCCCTCTGATCAGCTAGAATCTGCTCCCGGGACACCGAGTAAGCGCCGGGAGGAAGAGGCCATTCTCGGGCTCTGTGTCTCTCTTCTAAAGCGCTGTTTATACCGCACTGTCCCTGGAGGCCGGGATCAGCGAGCGTTGCCCACACACAGCACCTGTGACCATTGCGTGTTTCCCCCATTCTCCCGACACAAAGCTGCCTGCTACACCCGCGGGTGGAATCGCGGATTCTCTCCCCGCAGCGCCAGGGCGACTGCCCCGGGGAACTGGGGTTCGAGTCAGAGCGGCGGAGATGCGCTGGGTGTCCTGTGCCCCATTTCACTTTATTCAATTATTAGAGGTCCCATTGGCTAATATTTGTAAATAACCCACATGAGAACGGAGCTGGTCCATTAATTCTTTCCGGCGAATACTTGGGGCCTATTTTCGATCAGCAAGCCCGGCTAATGCAGCGGACAGTGGGCGGGGCAGATGCTGCCGAGCCGCAATGAGCCTCCGGCACTGCTGGTTTCTCGATTCTAGATCAGATATCAGTCCCCCACCCCTTTAAGGAAAGTTCTGTGCCCGTGCCCAGTGTAATGGGTTAATGAACAGCACAGGTCACTGGTTCAGGAGATCGCAGCTCTTTGCAAATGCACCGTCAGACCAGCACATACCGACAGTGTCCGTCTGGCCTGCAGCACCGGAGCAGTATTCACAGGCTCAGTATTCATCTCACACTCCCTACCAGTGTGTCCCTATCGCGCTCAATAACAGTATCCCATCTCCATGTACAGCACCAGAGAGAGACAGATACAGCATCAGTTCCAGACTGACCTATAAAATCCCATTTTATATAGAAAGATCCCATTGGGGAGAGATAATTTGCATTTTCCTGCCTCTGATATTTGTACCAGAGACAGACATAGTCATAACGGCACAGAAGGAGACCATTTGGTCCATCGAGTCCATGCCAGCTCTCTGTAGAGCAATCCAGTCAGTCTCAGTCCCCTGCTCTATCACCGTAGCCCTGCAAGTTTATTTTCCACAAGTACCTATCCATTCTCCCTTTGAAAATATTGAGTGTCTCTGCTTCCACCACTTCCGTCGGCAGCGAGTTCCAGGTCCTCATCACTCGCTGCGTAAAAAAGTTTTTCCTCACAACCCCCTGTATCTCTTGCCCAAAACCTTAAATCTGTGTCCCCTAGTCCTTGTACCATCAACTAGTGGGAACAGTCTTTCCCCATCTAGTCTATCCAAACCCGTCATAATCTTGTACACCGCTATCAAATCACTCCTCAACCTCCTTTGCTCTAATGAAAACAAATCCAGCTTCTCCAAACCTGTCCTTGTAGCTAAGATCCCCCATCCCCGGAACCATTCTGGTAAATCACCTCTGCACCCTCTCAAGGGCCTTCACATCCTTCCTAAAGTGTGGTGACCAGAACTGGACGCAATACTCCAGTTGTGTCCTAACCAGCGCTTTTAAAGATTCAGCATAACTTCGCTACTTTTGTACTCCATACCTCTTTTTATGAAACTCAAGATCCCATATGCTTTGCTAACCACTCTCCATGTCCTGCCACCTTCAGGGACCTATGCACATTAACTCCCAGGTCCCTTTGTCCCTGCACACTCTTTAAAACTGTGCCATTAAGTGTATATTGCCTCTCCCTGTTCCTTCTGCCAAAATGCATCATCTCATACTTTTCTGTATTAAATTCCATCTGTCCATTCTGCTAGCCTTTCTATGTCCTGTTGCAGTCGATTGTTATAGAATCTTAGAAAGTTACAGCATGGAAGGAGGACATTACAGCCCATCATGTCCGCGCCGGCCAACAAAGAGCTATCCAGCCGAATCCCAATTCCCAGCTCTTGGTCCGTAGCCCTGCAGGTTAGAGCATCCCAAGTGCACATCCAAGTACTTTTTAAATGTGGTTAGGGTTTCTGCCTCTACCACCCTTTCAGGCAGTGAGTTCCAGACCGCCACAACCCTCTGGGTGAAGAAATTTCCCCTCAAATCCCCTCTAAACCTTCCACCAATTACTTTAAATCTGTGCCCCCTGGTTTTTGACCCCTCTGCCAAGGGAAATAGGTCCTTTCTATCCACTTTATCTAGGCCCCTCATAATTTTATACACCTCAATAAGGTCTCCCCTCAGCCTCCTCTGTTCCAAGGAAAGCAGACCCAGCCTATCCTCATAGCTAAGATTCTCTACTCCCAGCAACATCCTTGTAAATCTCCTCTGTACCCTCTCTAGTGCAATCACATCTTTCCTGTAATGTGGTGACCAGAACTGCACTCAGTACTCTAGCTGAGGCTTAACTAGTGTTTTATACAGTTGAAGCATAACCCCCCTGCTCTTGTATTCTATGCCACGGCTAATAAAGGCAAGTATTCCGTATGCCTTCTTAACCACCTTATCGGCCTGGCCTGCTACCTTCAGGGATCTGTGGACATGCACTCCAAGGTCCCTTTGTTCCTCTACGCTACTCAGTGTCCTACCATTTAATGTGTATTCCCTTTCCTTGTTAGCCCTCCCCAAATGCATTACCTCACACTTCTCCAGATTGAATTCCATTTGCCACTGTTCTGTCCACCTGACCAATTTATTGATATCTTCCTGCAGCATCCTTCTTCAGCATCAACCACACAGTCGATTTTAGTATCATCTGCAAACTTCTTAATCATACCCCCTATATTCAAGTCTGGATCATGTAGGGGGTGGTGTGGTCGGGTCAGCCTCACCTCTGACTCAGTGAGCGGTTCGAATCGCTCCCATGCCCCTGGTTCTAGACCTTGGACTTATTTAGGGGTTGTGAATAAAGATGCAGTAGACAACAGGTTCTGATGAAAGAATTTTGACTTTATTAAAAGAAAAAGATGACAAACTTAAAACACTCTTAATGCTTAAACACAGGTTGGGGAACACATTGGTACAAGCGAGGGAAATAACCTTAGAAGAATACTTCACCCCTCCCAATCCCACTTCACTAGCTAGGTTGGACTCTGGAGAACCAGGGATAATGCTCACCAAACGAATCCTTGACAGTTGAGAGTTAGGGTTTAGAGTCTTTTGAGTAAAAGGTTTCGTAAGGCCCTTGTTGCCGCGAGGTGTCCGATAGTCACTGAGGCAGTCGCTCTGGTTTCTTCTTGCGTGTTGGTCTGCTTGTGAAGTTGTTGGCCTTCTTTGTTGAACTTCTTGCTGTAACTCTGCCTCTGTTTAAACTGTCTTCTTCTGAGCTGTGGAACTGCCTTCTTGCAGAACTGTGGAAACTGCCTTCTGCCTGCTTGTCCTGAACTCTGCAACTCCAGCACTGACTTCTTGCTGAAAACAGGCTTTTCGATAGAACTGCCTTCTGTTGAACTTGGCTGTAACTGTTTGATGGGCTTTCAATTATACTAAATTGAAGAGGCCTTATCTACCCCAAATCAAATCCCGGTCATTGTAAGACCTCGTTAACAGTAACGACTTTACTAGCATGTTAACTGGTTTTGTAAATGTGTGAAGTGGTTTCCGGATAGCTCCATCCTGTCGATCTGTTGTTTAATCGGAGTTTGCATTGTCCTCATGTTTTGGGTTTCTTGCTGGGCCTAGGACTCCTATCTTTATGCATGTCTTTAATGGGTTCTGTAAGTTTCAAATGGTTTTTTTTTTTTGGGATGGTTTGCATCCTGTCGGTCTTCTTGGCTGATTGGTTTTTGATGGGATGAGACTGTCTTCTCCTAGGGTCTATTGTCCAAATGTTAATGCTTGCTGGGGCTTGAGTGAGGTCATCCCAATTCCCCAGACAATGCAATTTAACTGCAATACCCAAAACTACTTTTACAGAGGTCGAACCCACCTCCTGTGCAGCCTTTTCTCCCTTACAGGTCCAGACATGTCTTTTAAAATGCCAAAACTTGGTTTTTCGTCTTAAATTCCTTATGTTAGGCCCAAATGCATTTTTATCACTCTGGGGTAGTTCCAAAGTCCTTTTTCCTTAGGTTTTGGGGATCTGCACATTTTGGAAACCTTACATCATTGATATATACCACAAAAAGCAAGGGACCTAGTACTGAGCCCTGCAGAACCCCACTGGAAACAGCCTTCCAGTCACAAAAACACCCATCAACCGTTACCCACTACTTCCTGTCTCCGAGCCAGTTTTGAATCCAACTTGACACTTTGCCCTGGATCCCATGGGCTTTTAACTTCATGACCAGTCTGCCATGTGGAACCTTATCAAAAGCCTTGCTAAAGTCCATATACACTACATCAAACGCACTACCCTCATCTACCCTTCTTGTTACCTCCTTAAAAAAATTCAATCAAGTTTGTCAGACACAACCTTCCCTTAACAAATCCATGCTGACTATCCTTGATTAATCCGTGTCTTTCTAAATGAAGATTTATCCTGTCCTTCAGAATTCTTTCCAATAATTTTCCCATCACCGAGGTTAGGCTGACTGGCCTGTAATTACTCGGTCTATTCTTTTCTCCCTTTTTAAACAAGGGTACCACATTAGCAGTCCCCCAGCACCACACCTGAAGCCAGAGAGGATTGCAAAATGATGGTCAGGGTCTCTGCTGCCACATCCCCAAGTTTGGTGTCATTGGCAAATTTAGAAATTCTACTTTGTATTCCAATATCCAGGTCATTTATATATATCAAAAAAAGCAGTGGCCCCAGCACTGACATTATTAATCCCACTCAGGGATTCGATCAGAGATTGAGAAAAACAATGTCCATATTTAACCCTCACTTGCCTGTTGTATTCTCTGCAGTCTTGCAGCTCAGGGCTGTTCGGTATTACTCTCATTGACCGAGAGTTTCACTCTGATTAAATTGCCCTGTGACTGTTGCTGTCAGATATTAACTCCTGCTCGGTCCCAGCAAACACTCTGACTCCCTCTTTCCTCCGAGATTGCTTGGAGAAATTCCCCTCCAGTTTCCAAGTCACGCTTTAGTTTATCAGCAAACGGGCCAAGAATGGACAGAACACACAGCCTCTGGGAAAGGTTCATTCCTATCAAAACATCCTGAGAAACAGCAGGAATGACAATATCTAGTAAATAGTTATAGAATGTAAAGTCAGTTTGAATTATAGCGTTAGGCACTGGTGGAATCCCAGGTCAGCCGTGGCTCAGTCGGCAGCACTCTTACTTCGGAGTTACACTGTCAGAGGGGCAGTACTGAGAGAGTGCTACACTGTCAGAGGGGCAGTACTGAGAGTGCTGCACTCTCGGAGGGGCAGTATTGAGAGAGTGCTGCACTCTTGGAGGGGCAGTACTGAGAGAGTGTTACACTGTCAGAGGGGCAGTATTGAGAGAGTGCTACACTGTCAGAGCGGCAGTACTGAGTGTTACACTGTCAGAGGGGCAGTACTGAGAGAGTGCTGCACTCTCGGATGGGGCAGTACTGAGAGAGTGCTACACTGTCAGAGGGGCAGTACTGAGAGAGTGCTACAATGTCAGAGGGGCAGTATTGAGAGGGTGATACACTGTCAGAGGGGCAGTATTGAGAGAGTGCTGCACTGTCAGAGGGCCAGTACTGTGAGAGTGTTACACTGTCAGAGGGGACAGTATTGAGAGAGTGCTACACTGTCAGAGGGGCAGTATTGCGAGAGTGCTACACTGTAAGAGGGGCAGCACTGAGAGAGTGTTACACTGTCAGAGGGGCAGTACTGAGTGTTACACTGTCAGAGTGGCAGTACTGAGAGAGTGCTGCAGTCTCGGATGGGGCAGTACTGAGAGAGTGCTACACTGTCAGAGGGGCAGTACTGAGAGAGTGCTACACTGTCAGAGGGGCAGTATTGAGAGGGTGCTACACAGTCAGAGGGGCAGTATTGAGAGAGTGCTGCACTGTCAGAGGGCCAGTACTGTGAGAGTGTTACACTGTCAGAGGGGCAGTATTGAGAGAGTGTTACACTGTCGGAGGGGCAGTACTGAGAGAGTGCTACACTGTCAGAGGGGCAGTATTGCGAGAGTGCTACACTGTAAGAGGGGCAGTACTGAGAGAGTGTTACACTGTCAGAGGGGCAGTACTGAGAGATTGCTACACTGTCAGAGGGGCAGTACTGAGAGAGTGCTACACTGTCAGAGGGGCAGTACTGAGAGAGTGCTACACTGTCAGAGGGGCAGTATTGCGAGAGTGCTACACTGTAAGAGGGGCAGTACTGAGAGAGTGTTACACTGTCAGAGGGGCAGTACTGAGAGATTGCTACACTGTCAGAGGGGCAGTACTGAGAGAGTGCTACACTCTCAGAGGGGCAGTACTGAGAGAGTGTTACACTGTCAGAGGGGCAGTACTGAGAGTGCTGCACTCTCGGAGGGGCAGTACTGAGAGAGTGCTACACTGTCAGAGGGGCAGTACTGAGAGAGTGCTACACTGTCAGAGGGGCAGTATTGAGAGAGTGCTACACTCTCAGAAGGGCAGTGTTGAGAGAGTGCTGCACTGTCAGAGGGCCAGTACTGTGAGAGTGTTACACTGTCAGAGGGGCAGTACTGAGAGAGTGTTACACTGTCGGAGGGGCAATACTGAGAGAGTGCTACACTGTCAGAGGGGCAGTATTGAGAGAATGTTACACTGTAAGAGGGGCAGTACTGAGAGAGTGTTACACTGTCAGAGGGGCAGTATTGAGAGAGTGCTACACTGTCAGAGCGGCAGTACTGAGAGAGTGTTACACTCTCGGAGGGGCAGTATTGAGAGAGTGCTACACTGTCAGAGGGGCAGTACTGAGAGAGTGTTACACTGTCAGAGGGGCAGTACTGAGTGTTACACTGTCAGAGGGGCAGTACTGAGAGAGTGCTGCACTCTCGGATGGGGCAGTACTGAGAGAGTGCTACACTGTCAGAGGGGCAGTGCTGAGAGTGCTGCACTCTCGGAGGGGCAGTATTGAGAGAGTGCTGCACTCTCGGAGGGGCAGTACTGAGAGAGTGTTACACTGTCAGAGGGGCAGTATTGAGAGAGTGCTACACTGTCAGAGGGGCAGTATTGAGAGAGTGCTACACTGTCAGAGGGGCAGTATTGAGAGAGTGCTGCACTGTCAGAGGGCCAGTACTGTGAGAGTGTTACACTATCAGAGGGGCAGTACTGAGAGATTGCTACACCGCCAGAGGGGCACTACTGAGAGAGTGCTACACTGTCAGAGGGGCAGTACTGAGAGAGTGTTACACTGTCAGAGGGGCAGTACTGAGAGTGCTGCACTCTCGGAGGGGCAGTATTGAGAGAGTGCTGCACTCTCGGAGGGGCAGTACTGAGAGAGTGTTACACTGTCAGAGGGGCAGTATTGAGAGAGTGCTACACTGTCAGAGCGGCAGTACTGAGAGAGTGTTACACTCTCGGAGGGGCAGTATTGAGAGAGTGCTACACTGTCAGAGGGGCAGTACTGAGAGAGTGTTACACTGTCAGAGGGGCAGTACTGAGTGTTACACTGTCAGAGGGGCAGTACTGAGAGAGTGCTGCACTCTCGGATGGGGCAGTACTGAGAGAGTGCTACACTGTCAGGGCGGCAGTACTGAGAGAGTGCTACACTGTAAGAGGGGCAGTACTGAGAGAGTGCTACACTCTCAGAGGGGGAGTATTGAGAGATTGCTACACTGTCAGAGGGGCAGTACTGAGAGAGTGCTACACTCTCAGAGGGGCAGTACTGAGAGAGTGTTACACTGTCGGAGGGGCAGTACTGAGAGAGTGCTACACTGTCAGAGGGGCAGTATTGCGAGAGTGCTACACTGTAAGAGGGGCAGTACTGAGAGAGTGCTACACTGTCAGAGGGGCAGTACTGAGAGAGTGCTACACTGTCAGAGGGGCAGTACTGAGAGAGTGCTGCATTCTCGGATGGGGCAGTACTGAGAGAGTGCTACACTGTCAGAGGGGCAGTACTGAGAGAGTGCTACACTGTCAGAGGGGAAGTACTGAGAGAGTGCTACACTGTCAGAGGGGCAGTACTGAGAGAGTGCTACACTGTCAGAGGGGCAGTATTGAGAGAATGTTACACTGTAAGAGGGGCAGTACTGAGAGAGTGTTACACTGTCAGAGGGGCAGTATTGAGAGAGTGCTACACTGTCAGAGCGGCAGTACTGAGAGAGTGTTACACTCTCGGAGGGACAGTATTGAGAGAGTGCTACGCTGTCAGAGGGGCAGTACTGAGAGAGTGTTACACTGTCAGAGGTGCAGTACTGAGTGTTACACTGTCAGAGGGGCAGTACTGAGAGAGTGCTGCACTCTCGGATGGGGCAGTACTGAGAGAGTGCTACACTGTCAGAGGGGCAGTATTGAGAGAGTGCTACACCGTCAGAGGGGCAGTACTGAGAGAGTGCTACACTGTCAGAGGGGCAGTATTGAGAGAGTGCTACACTGTCAGAGGGGCAGTATTGAGAGAGTGCTGCACTGTCAGAGGGCCAGTACTGTGAGAGTGTTACACTGTCGGAGGGGCAGTACTGAGAGAGTGCTACACTGTCAGAGGGGCAGTATTGCGAGAGTGCTACACTGTAAGAGGGGCAGTACTGAGAGAGTGTTACACTGTCAGAGGGGCAGTACTGAGAGATTGCTACACTGTCAGAGGGGCAGTACTGAGAGAGTGCTACACTGTCAGAGGGGCAGTACTGAGAGAGTGCTACACTGTCAGAGGGGCAGTATTGAGAGAGTGTTACACTGTCGGAGGGGCAGTACTGAGAGAGTGCTACACTGTCAGAGGGGCAGTATTGCGAGAGTGCTACACTGTAAGAGGGGCAGTACTGAGAGAGTGTTACACTGTCAGAGGGGCAGTACTGAGAGATTGCTACACTGTCAGAGGGGCAGTACTGAGAGAGTGCTACACTCTCAGAGGGGCAGTACTGAGAGAGTGTTACACTGTCAGAGGGGCAGTACTGAGAGTGCTGCACTCTCGGAGGGGCAGTATTGAGAGAGTGCTGCACTCTCGGAGGGGCATTACTGAGAGAGTGTTACACTATCAGAGGGGCAGTACTGAGAGATTGCTACACCGTCAGAGGGGCAGTACTGAGAGATTGCTACACCGTCAGAGGGGCAGTACTGAGAGATTGCTACACTGTCAGAGGGGCAGTACTGAGAGAGTGCTACACTGTCAGAGGGGCAGTACTGAGAGAGTGCTGCACTCTCGGATGGGGCAGTATTGCGAGAGTGCTACACTGTAAGAGGGGCAGTACTGAGAGAGTGTTACACTGTCAGAGGGGCAGTACTGAGAGAGTGCTACACTGTCAGAGGGGCAGTATTGAGAGAATGTTACACTGTAAGAGGGGCAGTACTGAGAGAGTGTTACACTGTCAGAGGGGCAGTATTGAGAGAGTGCTACACTGTCAGAGCGGCAGTACTGAGAGAGTGTTACACTCTCGGAGGGGCAGTATTGAGAGAGTGCTACACTGTCAGAGGGGCAGTACTGAGAGAGTGTAACACTGTCAGAGGGGCAGTAATGTGTGTTACACTGTCAGAGGGGCAGTACTGAGAGAGTGCTGCACTCTCGGATGGGGCAGTACTGAGAGAGTGCTACACTGTCAGAGGGGCAGTGCTGAGAGTGCTGCACTCTCGGAGGGGCAGTATTGAGAGAGTGCTGCACTCTCGGAGGGGCAGTACTGAGAGAGTGTTACACTGTCAGAGGGGCAGTATTGAGAGAGTGCTACACTGTCAGAGCGGCAGTACTGAGAGAGTGTTACACTCTCGGAGGGGCAGTATTGAGAGAGTGCTACACTGTCAGAGGGGCAGTACTGAGAGAGTGTTACACTGTCAGAGGGGCAGTACTGAGTGTTACACTGTCAGAGGGGCAGTACTGAGAGAGTGCTGCACTCTCGGATGGGGCAGTACTGAGAGAGTGCTACACTGTCAGAGGGGCAGTACTGAGAGAGTGCTGCACTCTCGGATGGGGCAGTACTGAGAGAGTGCTACACTGTCAGAGGGGCAGTATTGAGAGAGTGCTACACCGTCAGAGGGGCAGTACTGAGAGAGTGCTACACTGTCAGAGGGGCAGTATTGAGAGAGTGCTGCACTGTCAGAGGGGCAGTATTGAGAGAGTGCTGCACTGTCAGAGGGCCAGTACTGTGAGAGTGTTACACTGTCAGAGGGGCAGTTTTGAGAGAGTGTTACACTGTCGGAGGGGCAGTACTGAGAGAGTGCTACACTGTCAGAGGGGCAGTATTGCGAGAGTGCTACACTGTAAGAGGGGCAGTACTGAGAGAGTGTTACACTGTCAGAGGGGCAGTACTGAGAGATTGCTACACTGTCAGAGGGGCAGTACTGAGAGAGTGCTACACTGTCAGAGGGGCAGTACTGAGAGAGTGCTACACTGTCAGAGGGGCAGTATTGAGAGAGTGTTACACTGTCGGAGGGGCAGTACTGAGAGAGTGCTACACTGTCAGAGGGGCAGTATTGCGAGAGTGCTACACTGTAAGAGGGGCAGTACTGAGAGAGTGTTACACTGTCAGAGGGGCAGTACTGAGAGATTGCTACACTGTCAGAGGGGCAGTACTGAGAGAGTGCTACACTCTCAGAGGGGCAGTACTGAGAGAGTGTTACACTGTCAGAGGGGCAGTACTGAGAGTGCTGCACTCTCGGAGGGGCAGTATTGAGAGAGTGCTGCACTCTCGGAGGGGCATTACTGAGAGAGTGTTACACTGTCAGAGGGGCAGTACTGAGAGAGTGCTACACTGTCAGAGGGGCAGTATTGAGAGAGTGCTACACTGTCAGAGGGGCAGTATTGAGAGAGTGCTGCACTGTCAGAGGGCCAGTACTGTGAGAGTGTTACACTATCAGAGGGGCAGTACTGAGAGATTGCTACACCGTCAGAGGGGCAGTACTGAGAGATTGCTACACTGTCAGAGGGGCAGTACTGAGAGAGTGCTACACTGTCAGAGGGGCAGTACTGAGAGTGCTGCACTCTCGGAGGGGCAGTATTGAGAGAGTGCTGCACTCTCGGAGGGGCAGTACTGAGAGAGTGTTACACTGTTAGAGGGGCAGTATTGAGAGAGTGCTACACTGTCAGAGCGGCAGTACTGAGAGAGTGTTACACTCTCGGAGAGGCAGTATTGAGAGAGTGCTACACTGTCAGAGGGGCAGTACTGAGAGAGTGTTACACTGTCAGAGGGGCAGTACTGAGTGTTACACTGTCAGAGGGGCAGTACTGAGAGAGTGCTGCACTCTCGGATGGGGCAGTATTGCGAGAGTGCTACACTGTAAGAGGGGCAGTACTGAGAGAGTGTTACACTGTCAGAGGGGCAGTACTGAGAGAGTGCTACACTGTCAGAGGGGCAGTATTGAGAGAATGTTACACTGTAAGAGGGGCAGTACTGAGAGAGTGTTACACTGTCAGAGGGGCAGTATTGAGAGAGTGCTACACTGTCAGAGCGGCAGTACTGAGAGAGTGTTACACTCTCGGAGGGGCAGTATTGAGAGAGTGCTACACTGTCAGAGGGGCAGTACTGAGAGAGTGTAACACTGTCAGAGGGGCAGTAATGTGTGTTACACTGTCAGAGGGGCAGTACTGAGAGAGTGCTGCACTCTCGGATGGGGCAGTACTGAGAGAGTGCTACACTGTCAGAGGGGCAGTGCTGAGAGTGCTGCACTCTCGGAGGGGCAGTATTGAGAGAGTGCTGCACTCTCGGAGGGGCAGTACTGAGAGAGTGTTACACTGTCAGAGGGGCAGTATTGAGAGAGTGCTACACTGTCAGAGCGGCAGTACTGAGAGAGTGTTACACTCTCGGAGGGGCAGTATTGAGAGAGTGCTACACTGTCAGAGGGGCAGTACTGAGAGAGTGTTACACTGTCAGAGGGGCAGTACTGAGTGTTACACTGTCAGAGGGGCAGTACTGAGAGAGTGCTGCACTCTCGGATGGGGCAGTACTGAGAGAGTGCTACACTGTCAGAGGGGCAGTATTGAGAGAGTGCTACACTCTCAGAGGGGCAGTATTGAGAGAGTGCTGCACTGTCAGAGGGCCAGTACTGTGAGAATGTTACACTGTCAGAGGGGCAGTATTGAGAGAGTGTTACACTATCAGAGGGGCAATACTGAGAGAGTGCTACACTGTCAGAGGGGCAGTACTGAGAGAGTGCTACACTGTCAGAGGGGCAGTACTGAGAGAGTGCTACACTGTCAGAGGGGCAGTACTGAGAGAGTGCTACACTGTCAGAGGGGCAGTACTGAGAGAGTGCTGCACTCTCGGATGGGGCAGTACTGAGAGAGTGCTACACTGTCAGAGGGGCAGTACTGAGAGAGTGCTAAACTGTCAGAGGGGCAGTACTGTGAGAGTGTTGCACCGTCAGAGGGGCAGTATTGAGAGAGTGTTACACTATCAGAGGGGCAATACTGAGAGAGTGCTACACTGTCAGAGGGGCAGTACTGAGAGAGTGCTACACTGTCAGAGGGGCAGTACTGAGAGATTGCTACACTGTCAGAGGGGCAGTATTGAGAGAGTGCTACACTGTCAGAGGGGCAGTATTGAGAGAGTGCTGCACTGTCAGAGGGCCAGTACTGTGAGAGTGTTGAACTATCAGAGGGGCAGTACTGAGAGATTGCTACACCGTCAGAGGGGCAGGACTGAGAGATTGCTACACTGTCAGAGGGGCAGTACTGAGAGAGTGTTACACTGTCAGAGGGGCAGTACTGAGAGTGCTGCACTCTCGGAGGGGCAGTAATGACAGAGTGCTGCACTCTCGGAGGGGCAGTACTGAGAGAGTGTTACACTGTCAGAGGGGCAGTATTGAGAGAGTGCTACACTGTCAGAGCGGCAGTACTGAGAGAGTGTTACACTCTCGGAGGGGCAGTATTGAGAGACTGCTACACTGTCAGAGGGGCAGTACTGAGAGAGTGTTACACTGTCAGAGGGGCAGTACTGAGTGTTACACTGTCAGAGGGGCAGTACTGAGAGAGTGCTGCACTCTCGGATGGGGCAGTACTGAGAGAGTGCTACACTGTCAGAGCGGCAGTACTGAGAGAGTGCTACACTGTCAGAGGGGCAGTATTGAGAGAGTGCTACACTCTCAGAGGGGGAGTATTGAGAGAGTGCTGCACTGTCAGAGGGCCAGTACTGTGAGAGTGTTACACTGTCAGAGGGGCAGTATTGAGAGAGTGTTACACTATCAGAGGGGCAATACTGAGAGAGTGCTACACTGTCAGAGGGGCAGTACTGAGAGACTGCTACACTGTCAGAGGGGCAGTACTGAGAGAGTGCTACACTGTCAGAGGGGCAGTACTGAGAGAGTGCTACACTGTCAGAGGGGCAGTACTGAGAGAGTGCTACACTGTCAGAGGGGCAGTATTGAGAGGGTGCTACACAGTCAGAGGGGCAGTATTGAGAGAGTGCTGCACTGTCAGAGGGCCAGTACTGTGAGAGTGTTACACTGTCAGAGGGGCAGTATTGAGAGAGTGCTACACTGTCAGAGGGGCAGTATTGCGAGAGTGCTACTCTGCAAGAGGGGCAGTACTGAGAGAGTGTTACACTGTCAGAGGGGCAGTACTGAGAGAGTGCTACACTGTCAGAGGGGCAGTATTGAGAGAGTGCTGTACTGTCAGAGGGCCAGTACTGTGAGAGTGTTACACTGTCGGAGGGGCAGTACTGAGAGAGTGCTACACTGTCAGAGGGGCAGTATTGCGAGAGTGCTACACTGTCAGAGGGGCAGTACTGAGAGAGTGCTGCATTCTCGGATGGGGCAGTACTGAGAGAGTGCTACACTGTCAGAGGGGCAGTACTGAGAGAGGGCTACACTGTCAGAGGGGCAGTATTGAGAGAATGCTACACTGTCAGAGGGCCAGTACTGAGAGAGTGTTACACTGTCAGAGGGGCAGCACTTAGAGAGTGCTACACTGTCAGAGGGGCAGTATTGAGAGAATGTTACACTGTAAGAGGGGCAGTACTGAGAGAGTGTTACACTGTCAGAGGGGCAGTACTGAGAGATTGCTACACTGTCAGAGGGGCAGTACTGAGAGATTGCTACACTGTCAGAGGGGCAGTACTGAGAGAGTGCTATACTGTCAGAGGGGCAGTACTGAGAGAGTGCTGCACTGTCAGAGGGGCAGTATTGAGAGAGTGCTGCACTCTCAGAGGTGCCGTACTGAGGGAGCGTTGCACTGTCGGAGGTGTCCTACTGAGGGAGCGCTGCACTGTTGGAGGGGCAGTACTGAGAGAGTGTTTCAATACTGTCACTCCGACAGTGTAACACACTCTCAGTACTGCCCCTCCAACAGTGCAGTGCTCCCTCAGTAGGACAGCTCCGACAGTGCAACACTCCCTCAGTAAGGCACCTCTGAGTGTGTAGCGCTCTCTCAATACTGTTACTCCGACAGTGTGAGAGCGCTGCACTTTCGGAGGGGCAGTACTGAGGGAACGCTGCACTCTTGGAGGGGCAGTACTGAGTGCTACACTGTCAGAGGGGCAGCACTGAGAGAGTGCTACACTGTCAGAGGGGCAGTACTGAGAGTGTTACACTGTCGGACGGGCAGTACTGAGAGAATGCTACACTGTCAGAGGGGCAGTATTGAGAGAGTGCTGCACTCTCGGAGGGGCAGTATTGAGAGAGTGCTGCACTCTCGGAGGGGCAGTACTGAGAGAGTGCTGCACTCTCGGAGTGGTAGTACTGAGAGTGCTGCACTCTCGGAGGGTCAGTGCTGAGAGAGTGTTACACTGTCGGAGGGACAGTATTGAGAGAGCGCTGCAGTCTCGGAGAGCCAGTACTGAGGGAGCGTTGCACTGTCGGAGGTGTCCTACTGAGGGAGCGCTGCACTGTTGTAGGGGCAGTACCGAGAGAGTGTTACACTGTCGGAGTGACAGTATTGAGAGAGAGCTGCACTCTCGGAGGGGCAGTATTGAGGGAGCGCTGCACTCTTGGAGGGGCAGTACTGAGTGCTACACTGTCAGAGGGGCAGTACTGAGAGAGTGCTACACTGTCAGAGGGGAAGTACTGAGAGAGTGTTACACTGTCGGAGGGGCAGTACTGAGAGAGTGCTACACTGTCAGAGGGGCAGTATTGAGAGAGTGCTGCACTGTCGGTGGGACAGTATTGAGAGAGTGCTGCACTCTCGGAGGGGCAGTACTGAGTGTTACACTGTCGGAGGGGCAGTACTGAGAGAGTGCTGCACTCTCGGAGGGGCAGTACTGAGAGAGTGCTACACTGTCAGAGGGGCAGTACTGAGGGAGTGTTACACTGTCGGAGGGGCAGTACTGAGAGAGTGTTACACTGTCGGAGGGGCAGTACTGAGAGAGTGCTGCACTCTCAGAGGGGCAGAACTGAGAGAGTGCGACACTGTCGGAGGGGCAGTACTGAGAGAGTGCGACACTGTCGGAGGGGCAGTACTGAGAGAGTGCGACACTGTCGGAGGGGCAGTACTGAGAGAGTGCTGCACTCTCGGAGGGGCAGTACTGAGCGAGTGCTGCACTCTCGGTGGGGCAGTACTGAGAGAGTGCTGCACTCTCGGAGGGGCAGTACTGAGAGAGTGCGACACTGTCGGAGGGGCAGTACTGAGAGAGTGCTACACTGTCAGAGGGGCAGTATTGAGAGAGAGCTACACTGTCAGAGGGGCAGTACTGAGAGAGTGCTAAACTGTCAGAGGGGCAGTACTGTGAGAGTGTTACACTGTCAGAGGGGCAGTATTGAGAGAGTGTTATACTATCAGAGGGGCAATACTGAGAGAGTGCTACACTGTCAGAGGGGCAGTACTGAGAGAGTGCTGCACTGTCAGAGGGGCAGTACTGAGAGAGTGCTACACTGTCAGAGGGGCAGTACTGAGAGAGTGCTACACTGTCAGAGCGGCAGTCCTGAGAGAGTGTTACACTGTCAGAGGGGCAGTACTGAGTGTTACACTGTCAGAGGGGCAGTACTGAGAGAGTGCTGCACTCTCGGATGGGGCAGTACTGAGAGAGTGCTACACTGTCAGAGGGGCAGTGCTGAGAGTGCTGCACTCTCGGAGGGGCAGTATTGAGAGAGTGCTGCACTCTCGGAGGGGCAGTACTGAGAGAGTGTTACACTGTCAGAGGGGCAGTATTGAGAGAGTGCTACACTGTCAGAGCGGCAGTACTGAGAGAGTGTTACACTCTCGGAGGGGCAGTACTGAGAGAGTGTTACACTGTCAGAGGGGCAGTACTGAGTGTTACACTGTCAGAGGGGCAGTACTGAGAGAGTGCTGCACTCTCGGATGGGGCAGTACTGAGAGAGTGCTACACTGTCAGAGGGGCAGTGCTGAGAGTGCTGCACTCTCGGAGGGGCAGTATTGAGAGAGTGCTGCACTCTCGGAGGGGCAGTACTGAGAGAGTGTTACACTGTCAGAGGGGCAGTATTGAGAGAGTGCTACACTGTCAGAGCGGCAGTACTGAGAGAGTGTTACACTCTCGGAGGGGCAGTATTGAGAGAGTGCTACACTGTCAGAGGGGCAGTACTGAGAGAGTGTTACACTGTCAGAGGGGCAGTACTGAGTGTTACACTGTCAGAGGGGCAGTACTGAGAGAGTGCTGCACTCTCGGATGGGGCAGTACTGAGAGAGTGCTACACTGTCAGAGGGGCAGTATTGAGAGAGTGCTACACTCTCAGAGGGGCAGTATTGAGAGAGTGCTGCACTGTCAGAGGGCCAGTACTGTGAGAGTGTTACACTGTCAGAGGGGCAGTATTGAGAGAGTGTTACACTATCAGAGGGGCAATACTGAGAGAGTGCTACACTGTCAGAGGGGCAGTACTGAGAGAGTGCTACACTGTCAGAGGGGCAGTACTGAGAGAGTGCTACACTGTCAGAGGGGCAGTACTGAGAGAGTGCTACACTGTCAGAGGGGCAGTACTGAGAGAGTGCTGCACTCTCGGATGGGGCAGTACTGAGAGAGTGCTACACTGTCAGAGGGGCAGTACTGAGAGAGTGCTAAACTGTCAGAGGGGCAGTACTGTGAGAGTGTTGCACCGTCAGAGGGGCAGTATTGAGAGAGTGTTACACTATCAGAGGGGCAATACTGAGAGAGTGCTACACTGTCAGAGGGGCAGTACTGAGAGAGTGCTACACTGTCAGAGGGGCAGTACTGAGAGATTGCTACACTGTCAGAGGGGCAGTATTGAGAGAGTGCTACACTGTCAGAGGGGCAGTATTGAGAGAGTGCTGCACTGTCAGAGGGCCAGTACTGTGAGAGTGTTGAACTATCAGAGGGGCAGTACTGAGAGATTGCTACACCGTCAGAGGGGCAGGACTGAGAGATTGCTACACTGTCAGAGGGGCAGTACTGAGAGAGTGTTACACTGTCAGAGGGGCAGTACTGAGAGTGCTGCACTCTCGGAGGGGCAGTAATGACAGAGTGCTGCACTCTCGGAGGGGCAGTACTGAGAGAGTGTTACACTGTCAGAGGGGCAGTATTGAGAGAGTGCTACACTCTCAGAGGGGGAGTATTGAGAGAGTGCTGCACTGTCAGAGGGCCAGTACTGTGAGAGTGTTACACTGTCAGAGGGGCAGTATTGAGAGAGTGTTACACTATCAGAGGGGCAATACTGAGAGAGTGCTACACTGTCAGAGGGGCAGTACTGAGAGACTGCTACACTGTCAGAGGGGCAGTACTGAGAGAGTGCTACACTGTCAGAGGGGCAGTACTGAGAGAGTGCTACACTGTCAGAGGGGCAGTACTGAGAGAGTGCTACACTGTCAGAGGGGCAGTATTGAGAGGGTGCTACACAGTCAGAGGGGCAGTATTGAGAGAGTGCTGCACTGTCAGAGGGCCAGTACTGTGAGAGTGTTACACTGTCAGAGGGGCAGTATTGAGAGAGTGCTACACTGTCAGAGGGGCAGTATTGCGAGAGTGCTACTCTGCAAGAGGGGCAGTACTGAGAGAGTGTTACACTGTCAGAGGGGCAGTACTGAGAGAGTGCTACACTGTCAGAGGGGCAGTATTGAGAGAGTGCTGTACTGTCAGAGGGCCAGTACTGTGAGAGTGTTCCACTGTCGGAGGGGCAGTACTGAGAGAGTGCTACACTGTCAGAGGGGCAGTATTGCGAGAGTGCTACACTGTCAGAGGGGCAGTACTGAGAGAGTGCTGCATTCTCGGATGGGGCAGTACTGAGAGAGTGCTACACTGTCAGAGGGGCAGTACTGAGAGAGTGCTACACTGTCAGAGGGGCAGTATTGAGAGAATGCTACACTGTCAGAGGGCCAGTACTGAGAGAGTGTTACACTGTCAGAGGGGCAGCACTTGGAGAGTGCTACACTGTCAGAGGGGCAGTATTGAGAGAATGTTACACTGTAAGAGGGGCAGTACTGAGAGAGTGTTACACTGTCAGAGGGGCAGTACTGAGAGATTGCTACACTGTCAGAGGGGCAGTACTGAGAGATTGCTACACTGTCAGAGGGGCAGTACTGAGAGAGTGCTATACTGTCAGAGGGGCAGTACTGAGAGAGTGCTGCACTGTCAGAGGGGCAGTATTGAGAGAGTGCTGCACTCTCAGAGGTGCCGTACTGAGGGAGCGTTGCACTGTCGGAGGTGTCCTACTGAGGGAGCGCTGCACTGTTGGAGGGGCAGTACTGAGAGAGTGTTTCAATACTGTCACTCCGACAGTGTAACACTCTCTCAGTACTGCCCCTCCAACAGTGCAGTGCTCCCTCAGTAGGACAGCTCCGACAGTGCAACACTCCCTCAGTAAGGCACCTCTGAGTGTGTAGCGCTCTCTCAATACTGTTACTCCGACAGTGTGAGAGCGCTGCACTTTCGGAGGGGCAGTACTGAGGGAACGCTGCACTCTTGGAGGGGCAGTACTGAGTGCTACACTGTCAGAGGGGCAGTACTGAGAGAGTGCTACACTGTCAGAGGGGCAGTATTGCGAGAGTGCTACACTGTAAGAGGGCCAGTTCTGTGAGAGTGTTACACTGTCAGAGGGGCAGTATTGAGAGAGTGTTACACTGTCGGAGGGGCAGTACTGAGAGAGTGCTGCACTGTCAGAGGGGCAGTATTGCGAGAGTGCTACACTGTAAGAGGGGCAGTACTGAGAGAGTGTTACACTGTCAGAGGGGCAGTATTGAGAGAGCGCTGCAGTCTCGGAGAGCCAGTACTGAGGGAGCGTTGCACTGTCGGAGGTGTCCTACTGAGGGAGCGCTGCACTGTTGGAGGGGCAGTACCGAGAGAGTGTTACACTGTCGGAGTGACAGTATTGAGAGAGAGCTGCACTCTCGGAGGGGCAGTATTGAGGGAGCGCTGCACTCTTGGAGGGGCAGTACTGAGTGCTACACTGTCAGAGGGGCAGTACTGAGAGAGTGCTACACTGTCAGAGGGGAAGTACTGAGAGAGTGTTACACTGTCGGAGGGGCAGTACTGAGAGAGTGCTACACTGTCAGAGGGGCAGTATTGAGAGAGTGCTGCACTGTCGGTGGGACAGTATTGAGAGAGTGCTGCACTCTCGGAGGGGCAGTACTGAGTGTTACACTGTCGGAGGGGCAGTACTGAGAGAGTGCTGCACTCTCGGAGGGGCAGTACTGAGAGAGTGCTACACTGTCAGAGGGGCAGTACTGAGGGAGTGTTACACTGTCGGAGGGGCAGTACTGAGAGAGTGTTACACTGTCGGAGGGGCAGTACTGAGAGAGTGCTGCACTCTCAGAGGGGCAGAACTGAGAGAGTGCGACACTGTCGGAGGGGCAGTACTGAGAGAGTGCGACACTGTCGGAGGGGCAGTACTGAGAGAGTGCGACACTGTCGGAGGGGCAGTACTGAGAGAGTGCTGCACTCTCGGAGGGGCAGTACTGAGCGAGTGCTGCACTCTCGGTGGGGCAGTACTGAGAGAGTGCTGCACTCTCGGAGGGGCAGTACTGAGAGAGTGCGACACTGTCGGAGGGGCAGTACTGAGAGAGTGCTACACTGTCAGAGGGGCAGTATTGAGAGAGTGCTACACTGTCAGAGGGGCAGTACTGAGAGAGTGCTAAACTGTCAGAGGGGCAGTACTGTGAGAGTGTTACACTGTCAGAGGGGCAGTATTGAGAGAGTGTTATACTATCAGAGGGGCAATACTGAGAGAGTGCTACACTGTCAGAGGGGCAGTACTGAGAGAGTGCTGCACTGTCAGAGGGGCAGTACTGAGAGAGTGCTACACTGTCAGAGGGGCAGTACTGAGAGAGTGCTACACTGTCAGAGCGGCAGTCCTGAGAGAGTGTTACACTGTCAGAGGGGCAGTACTGAGTGTTACACTGTCAGAGGGGCAGTACTGAGAGAGTGCTGCACTCTCGGATGGGGCAGTACTGAGAGAGTGCTACACTGTCAGAGGGGCAGTGCTGAGAGTGCTGCACTCTCGGAGGGGCAGTATTGAGAGAGTGCTGCACTCTCGGAGGGGCAGTACTGAGAGAGTGTTACACTGTCAGAGGGGCAGTATTGAGAGAGTGCTACACTGTCAGAGCGGCAGTACTGAGAGAGTGTTACACTCTCGGAGGGGCAGTACTGAGAGAGTGTTACACTGTCAGAGGGGCAGTACTGAGTGTTACACTGTCAGAGGGGCAGTACTGAGAGAGTGCTGCACTCTCGGATGGGGCAGTACTGAGAGAGTGCTACACTGTCAGAGGGGCAGTACTGAGAGAGTGCTACACTGTCAGAGGGGCAGTATTGAGAGAGTGCTACACTCTCAGAGGGGCAGTATTGAGAGAGTGCTGCACTGTCAGAGGGCCAGTACTGTGAGAGTGTTACACTGTCAGAGGGGCAGTATTGAGAGAGTGTTACACTATCAGAGGGGCAATACTGAGAGAGTGCTACACTGTCAGAGGGGCAGTACTGAGAGAGTGCTACACTGTCAGAGGGGCAGTACTGAGAGAGTGCTACACTGTCAGAGGGGCAGTACTGAGAGAGTGCTACACTGTCAGAGGGGCAGTACTGAGAGAGTGCTGCACTCTCGGATGGGGCAGTATTGAGAGAGTGCTACACTGTCAGAGGGGCAGTACTGAGAGAGTGCTAAACTGTCAGAGGGGCAGTACTGAGAGAGTGCTACACTGTCAGAGGGCAGTATTGAGAGAATGTTACACTGTCAGAGGGCCAGTACTGAGAGTGTTACACTGTCAGAGGGGCAGTACTGAGAGAGTGCTGCACTCTCGGATGGGGCAGTACTGAGAGAGTGCTACACTGTCAGAGCGGCAGTACTGAGAGAGTGCTACACTCTCAGAGGGGGAGTATTGAGAGAGTGCTGCACTGTCAGAGGGCCAGTACTGTGAGAGTGTTACACTGTCAGAGGGGCAGTATTGAGAGAGTGTTACACTATCAGAGGGGCAATACTGAGAGAGTGCTACACTGTCAGAGGGGCAGTACTGAGAGAGTGCTACACTGTCAGAGGGGCAGTACTGAGAGAGTGCTACACTGTCAGAGGGGCAGTACTGAGAGAGTGCTACACTGTCAGAGGGGCAGTACTGAGAGAGTGCTACACTGTCAGAGGGGCAGTATTGAGAGGGTGCTACACAGTCAGAGGGGCAGTATTGAGAGAGTGCTGCACTGTCAGAGGGCCAGTACTGTGAGAGTGTTACACTGTCAGAGGGGCAGTATTGAGAGAGTGCAACACTGTCAGAGGGGCAGTATTGCGAGAGTGCTACTCAGCAAGAGGGGCAGTACTGAGAGAGTGTTACACTGTCAGAGGGGCAGTACTGAGAGAGTGCTACACTGTCAGAGGGGCAGTATTGAGAGAGTGCTGTACTGTCAGAGGGCCAGTACTGTGAGAGTGTTACACTGTCGGAGGGGCAGTACTGAGAGAGTGCTACACTGTCAGAGGGGCAGTATTGCGAGAGTGCTACACTGTAAGAGGGGCAGTACTGAGAGAGTGTTACACTGTCAGAGGGGCAGTACTGAGAGATTGCTACACTGTCAGAGGGGCAGTACTGAGAGAGTGCTACACTGTCAGAGGGGCAGTACTGAGAGAGTGCTACACTGTCAGAGGGGCAGTACTGAGAGAGTGCTGCATTCTCGGATGGGGCAGTACTGAGAGAGTGCTACACTGTCAGAGGGGCAGTACTGAGAGAGTGCTACACTGTCAGAGGGGCAGTACTGAGAGAGTGCTACACTGTCAGAGGGGCAGTACTGAGAGAGTGCTACACTGTCAGAGGGCAGTATTGAGAGAATGCTACACTGTCAGAGGGCCAGTACTGAGAGTGTTACACTGTCAGAGGGGCAGTATTGAGAGAGTGTTACACTGTCGGTGGGGCAGTACTGAGAGAGTGGTACAGTCAGAGGGGCAGTATTGCGAGAGTGCTAAACTGTAAGAGGGGCAGTACTGAGAGAGTGTTACACTGTCAGAGGGGCAGTACTGAGAGATTGCTACACTGTCAGAGGGGCAGTACTGAGAGATTGCTACACTGTCAGAGGGGCAGTACTGAGAGAGTGCTGCACTGTCAGAGGGGCAGTATTGAGAGAGTGCTGCACTCTCAGAGGTGCCGTACTGAGGGAGCGTTGCACTGTCGGAGGTGTCCTACTGAGGGAGCGCTGCACTGTTGGAGGGGCAGTACTGAGAGAGTGTTTCAATACTGTCACTCCGACAGTGTAACACTCTCTCAGTACTGCCCCTCCAACAGTGCAGTGCTCCCTCAGTAGGACAGCTCCGACAGTGCAACACTCCCTCAGTAAGGCACCTCTGAGTGTGTAGCGCTCTCTCAATACTGTTACTCCGACAGTGTGAGAGCGCTGCACTTTCGGAGGGGCAGTACTGAGGGAACGCTGCACTCTTGGAGGGGCAGTACTGAGTGCTACACTGTCAGAGGGGCAGCACTGAGAGAGTGCTACACTGTCAGAGGGGCAGTACTGAGAGTGCTGCCCTCTCGGAGGGTCAGTGCTGAGAGAGTGTTACACTGTCGGAGGGACAGTATTGAGAGAGCGCTGCAGTCTCGGAGAGCCAGTACTGAGGGAGCGTTGCACTGTCGGAGGTGTCCTACTGAGGGAGCGCTGCACTGTTGGAGGGGCAGTACCGAGAGAGTGTTACACTGTCGGAGTGACAGTATTGAGAGAGAGCTGCACTCTCGGAGGGGCAGTATTGAGGGAGCGCTGCACTCTTGGAGGGGCAGTACTGAGTGCTACACTGTCAGAGGGGCAGTACTGAGAGAGTGCTACACTGTCAGAGTGGCAGTACTGAGAGAGTGTTACACTGTCGGAGGGGCAGTACTGAGAGAGTGCTACACTGTCAGAGGGGCAGTATTGAGAGATTGCTGCACTCTTGGAGGGGCAGTACTGAGAGAGTGTTACACTGTCGGAGGGGCAGTACTGAGAGAGTGCTGCACTGTCGGTGGGACAGTATTGAGAGAGTGCTGCACTCTCGGAGGGGCGGGTACTGAGTGTTACACTGTCGGAGGGGCAGTACTGAGAGAGTGCTGCACTCTCGGAGGGGCAGTACTGAGAGAGTGCTACACTGTCAGAGGGGCAGTACTGAGGGAGTGTTACACTGTCGGAGGGGCAGTACTGAGAGAGTGCTGCACTCTCAGAGGGGCAGAACTGAGAGAGTGCGACACTGTCGGAGGGGCAGTACTGAGAGAGTGCGACACTGTCGGAGGGGCAGTACTGAGAGAGTGCGACACTGTCGGAGGGGCAGTACTGAGAGAGTGCTGCACTCTCGGAGGGGCAGTACTGAGAGAGTGCTGCACTCTCGGTGGGGCAGTACTGAGAGAGTGCTGCACTCTCGGAGGGGCAGTACTGAGAGAGTGCGACACTGTCGGAGGGGCAGTACTGAGAGAGTGCTGCACTCTCAGAGGGGCAGAACTGAGAGAGTGCGACACTGTCGGAGGGGCAGTACTGAGAGAGTGCGACACTGTCGGAGAGGCAGTACTGAGAGAGTGCGACACTGTCAGAGGGGCAGTACTGAGAGTGCTGCACTCTCGGAGGGGCAGTAATGAGAGAGTGCTGCACTCTCGGAGGGGCAGTACTGAGAGAGTGTTACACTGTCAGAGGGGCATTATTGAGAGAGTGCTACACTGTCAGAGCGGCAGTACTGAGAGAGTGTTACACTCTCGGAGGGGCAGTATTGAGAGAGTGCTACACTGTCAGAGGGGCAGTACTGAGAGAGTGTTACACTGTCAGAGGGGCAGTACTGAGTGTTACACTGTCAGAGGGGCAGTACTGAGAGAGTGCTGCACTCTCGGATGGGGCAGTACTGAGAGAGTGCTACACTGTCAGAGCGGCAGTACTGAGAGAGTGCTACACTGTTAGAGGGGCAGTATTGAGAGAGTGCTACACTCTCAGAGGGGGAGTATTGAGAGAGTGCTGCACTGTCAGAGGGCCAGTACTGTGAGAGTGTTACACTGTCAGAGGGGCAGTATTGAGAGAGTGTTACACTATCAGAGGGGCAATACTGAGAGAGTGCTACACTGTCAGAGGGGCAGTACTGAGAGAGTGCTATACTGTCAGAGGGGCAGTACTGAGAGAGTGCTACACTGTCAGAGGGGCAGTACTGAGAGAGTGCTACACTGTCAGAGGGGCAGTATTGAGAGGGTGCTACACAGTCAGAGGGGCAGTATTGAGAGACTGCTGCACTGTCAGAGGGCCAGTACTGTGAGAGTGTTACATTGTCAGAGGGGCAGTATTGAGAGAGTGCTACACTGTCAGAGGGGCAGTATTGCGAGAGTGCTACACTGTAAGAGGGGCAGTACTGAGAGAGTGTTACACTGTCAGAGGGGCAGTACTGAGAGCGTGCTACACTGTCAGAGGGGCAGTATTGAGAGAGTGCTGTACTGTCAGAGGGCCAGTACTGTGAGAGTGTTACACTGTCGGAGGGGCAGTACTGAGAGAGTGCTACACTGTCAGAGGGGCAGTATTGCGAGAGTGCTACACTGTAAGAGGGGCAGTACTGAGAGAGTGTTACACTGTCAGAGGGGCAGTACTGAGAGATTGCTACACTGTCAGAGGGGCAGTACTGAGAGAGTGCTACACTGTCAGAGGGGCAGTACTGAGAGAGTGCTACACTGTCAGAGGGGCAGTACTGAGAGAGTGCTGCATTCTCGGATGGGGCAGTACTCAGTGAGTGCTACACTGTCAGAGGGGCAGTACTGAGAGAGTGCTACACTGTCAGAGGGGCAGTACTGAGAGAGTGCTACACTGTCAGAGGGGCAGTATTGAGAGAATGCTACACTGTCAGAGGGCCAGTACTGAGAGAGTGTTACACTGTAAGAGGGGCAGTACTGAGAGAGTGTTACACTGTCAGAGGGGCAGCACTGAGAGAGTGCTACACTGTCGGAGGGGCAGGACTGAGAGAGTGCTACACTGTCAGAGGGGCAGTATTGAGAGATTGCTGCACTCTTGGAGGGGCAGTACTGAGAGAGTGTTACACTGTCGGAGGGGCAGTACTGAGAGAGTGCTGCACTGTCGGTGGGACAGTATTGAGAGAGTGCTGCACTCTCGGAGGGGCAGTACTGAGTGTTACACTGTCGGAGGGGCAGTACAGAGAGAGTGCTGCACTCTCGGAGGGGCAATACTGAGAGAGTGCTACACTGTCAGAGGGGCAGTACTGAGAGAGTGCTACACTGTCAGAGGGGCAGTATTGAGAGAGTGCTACACCGTCAGAGGGGCAGTACTGAGAGAGTGCTACACTGTCAGAGGGGCAGTATTGAGAGAGTGCTACACTGTCAGAGGGGCAGTATTGAGAGAGTGCTGCACTGTCAGAGGGCCAGTTCTGTGAGAGTGTTACACTGTCAGAGGGGCAGTATTGAGAGAGTGTTACACTGTCGGAGGGGCAGTACTGAGAGAGTGCTGCACTGTCAGAGGGGCAGTATTGCGAGAGTGCTACACTGTAAGAGGGGCAGTACTGAGAGAGTGTTACACTGTCAGAGGGGCAGTACTGAGAGATTGCCACACTGTCAGAGGGGCAGTACTGAGAGACTGCTACACTGTCAGAGGGGCAGTACTGAGAGAGTGCTACACTGTCAGAGGAGCAGTATTGAGAGAGTGTTACACTGTCGGAGGGGCAGTACTGAGAGAGTGCTACACTGTCAGAGGGGCAGTATTGTGAGAGTGCTACACTGTAAGAGGGGCAGTACTGAGAGAGTGTTACACTGTCAGAGGGGCAGTACTGAGAGATTGCTACACTGTCAGAGGGGCAGTACTGAGAGAGTGCTGCACTCTCAGAGGGGCAGTACTGAGAGAGTGTTACACTGTCAGAGGGGCAGTACTGAGAGTGCTGCACTCTCGGAGGGGCAGTATTGAGAGAGTGCTGCACTCTCGGAGGGGCATTACTGAGAGAGTGTTACACTGTCAGAGGGGCAGTACTGAGAGAGTGCTACACTGTCAGAGGGGCAGTATTGAGAGAGTGCTACACTGTCAGAGGGGCAGTATTGAGAGAGTGCTGCACTGTCAGAGGGCCAGTACTGTGAGAGTGTTACACTATCAGAGGGGCAGTACTGAGAGATTGCTACACCGTCAGAGGGGCAGTACTGAGAGATTGCTACACTGTCAGAGGGGCAGTACTGAGTGCTACACTGTCAGAGGGGCAGTACTGAGAGTGCTGCACTCTCGGAGGGGCAGTATTGAGAGAGTGCTGCACTCTCGGAGGGGCAGTACTGAGAGAGTGTTACACTGTTAGAGGGGCAGTATTGAGAGAGTGCTACACTGTCAGAGCGGCAGTACTGAGAGAGTGTTACACTCTCGGAGAGGCAGTATTGAGAGAGTGCTACACTGTCAGAGGGGCAGTACTGAGAGAGTGCTACACTGTCAGAGGGGCAGTACTGAGAGAGTGCTACACTGTCAGAGCGGCAGTACTGAGAGAGTGTTACACTGTCAGAGGGGCAGTACTGAGTGTTACACTGTCAGAGGGGCAGTACTGAGAGAGTGCTGCACTCTCGGATGGGGCAGTACTGAGAGAGTGCTACACTGTCAGAGGGGCAGTACTGAGAGAGTGCTACACTGTCAGAGGGGCAGTATTGAGAGAGTGCTACACTCTCAGAGGGGCAGTATTGAGAGAGTGCTGCACTGTCAGAGGGCCAGTACTGTGAGAGTGTTACACTGTCAGAGGGGCAGTATTGAGAGAGTGTTACACTATCAGAGGGGCAATACTGAGAGAGTGCTACACTGTCAGAGGGGCAGTACTGAGAGAGTGCTACACTGTCAGAGGGGCAGTACTGAGAGAGTGCTACACTGTCAGAGGGGCAGTACTGAGAGAGTGCTACACTGTCAGAGGGGCAGTACTGAGAGAGTGCTGCACTATCGGATGGGGCAGTACTGAGAGAGTGCTACACTGTCAGAGGGGCAGTACTGAGAGAGTGCTAAACTGTCAGAGGGGCAGTACTGAGAGAGTGCTGCACTGTCAGAGGGGCAGTATTGAGAGAGTGCTGCACTCTCAGAGGTGCCGTACTGAGGGAGCGTTGCACTGTCGGAGGTGTCCTACTGAGGGAGCGCTGCACTGTTGGAGGGGCAGTACTGAGAGAGTGTTTCAATACTGTCACTCCGACAGTGTAACACTCTCTCAGTACTGCCCCTCCAACAGTGCAGTGCTCCCTCAGTAGGACAGCTCCGACAGTGCAACACTCCCTCAGTAAGGCACCTCTGAGTGTGTAGCGCTCTCTCAATACTGTTACTCCGACAGTGTGAGAGCGCTGCACTTTCGGAGGGGCAGTACTGAGGGAACGCTGCACTCTTGGAGGGGCAGTACTGAGTGCTACACTGTCAGAGGGGCAGTACTGAGAGAGTGCTACACTGTCAGAGGGGCAGTACTGAGAGTGTTACACTGTCGGACGGGCAGTACTGAGAGAATGCTACACTGTCAGAGGGGCAGTATTGAGAGAGTGCTGCACTCTCGGAGGGGCAGTATTGAGAGAGTGCTGCACTCTCGGAGGGGCAGTACTGAGAGAGTGCTGCACTCTCGGAGTGGTAGTACTGAGAGTGCTGCACTCTCGGAGGGTCAGTGCTGAGAGAGTGTTACACTGTCGGAGGGACAGTATTGAGAGAGCGCTGCAGTCTCGGAGAGCCAGTACTGAGGGAGCGTTGCACTGTCGGAGGTGTCCTACTGAGGGAGCGCTGCACTGTTGGAGGGGCAGTACCGAGAGAGTGTTACACTGTCGGAGTGACAGTATTGAGAGAGAGCTGCACTCTCGGAGGGGCAGTATTGAGGGAGCGCTGCACTCTTGGAGGGGCAGTACTGAGTGCTACACTGTCAGAGGGGCAGTACTGAGAGAGTGCTACACTGTCAGAGGGGCAGTACTGAGAGTGTTACACTGTCGGAGGGGCAGTACTGAGAGAGTGCTACACTGTCAGAGGGGCAGTATTGAGAGATTGCTGCACTCTTGGAGGGGCAGTACTGAGAGAGTGTTACACTGTCGGAGGGGCAGTACTGAGAGAGTGCTGCACTGTCGGTGGGACAGTATTGAGAGAGTGCTGCACTCTCGGAGGGGCGGTACTGAGTGTTACACTGTCGGAGGGGCAGTACTGAGAGAGTGCTGCACTCTCGGAGGGGCAGTACTGAGAGAGTGCTACACTGTCAGAGGGGCAGTACTGAGGGAGTGTTACACTGTCGGAGGGGCAGTACTGAGAGAGTGTTACACTGTCGGAGGGGCAGTACTGAGAGAGTGCTGCACTCTCAGGGGCAGAACTGAGAGAGTGCGACACTGTCGGAGGGGCAGTACTGAGAGAGTGCGACACTGTCGGAGGGGCAGTACTGAGAGAGTGCGACACTGTCGGAGGGGCAGTACTGAGAGAGTGCTGCACTCTCGGAGGGGCAGTACTGAGAGAGTGCTGCACTCTCGGTGGGGCAGTACTGAGAGAGTGCTGCACTCTCGGAGGGGCAGTACTGAGAGAGTGCGACACTGTCGGAGGGGCAGTACTGAGAGAGTGCGACACTGTCGGAGGGGCAGTACTGAGAGAGTGCGACACTGTCGGAGGGGCAGTACTGAGAGAGTGCTGCACTCTCGGAGGGGCAGTACTGAGAGAGTGCTGCACTCTCGGTGGGGCAGTACTGAGAGAGTGCTGCACTCTTGGAGGGGCAGTACTGAGAGATTGCTGCACTCTCGGTGGAGCAGTACTGAAAGAGTGCTGCACTCTCGGAGGGGCAGTACTGAGAGAGTGCTGCACTCTCAGAGGGGCAGAACTGAGAGAGTGCGACACTGTCGGAGGGGCAGTACTGAGAGAGTGCGACACTGTCGGAGAGGCAGTACTGAGAGAGTGCGACACTGTCAGAGGGGCAGTACTGAGAGTGCTGCACTCTCGGAGGGGCAGTAATGAGAGAGTGCTGCACTCTCGGAGGGGCAGTACTGAGAGAGTGTTACACTGTCAGAGGGGCATTATTGAGAGAGTGCTACACTGTCAGAGCGGCAGTACTGAGAGAGTGTTACACTCTCGGAGGGGCAGTATTGAGAGAGTGCTACACTGTCAGAGGGGCAGTACTGAGAGAGTGTTACACTGTCAGAGGGGCAGTACTGAGTGTTACACTGTCAGAGGGGCAGTACTGAGAGAGTGCTGCACTCTCGGATGGGGCAGTACTGAGAGAGTGCTACACTGTCAGAGCGGCAGTACTGAGAGAGTGCTACACTGTTAGAGGGGCAGTATTGAGAGAGTGCTACACCCTCAGAGGGGGAGTATTGAGAGAGTGCTGCACTGTCAGAGGGCCAGTACTGTGAGAGTGTTACACTGTCAGAGGGGCAGTATTGAGAGAGCGTTACACTATCAGAGGGGCAATACTGAGAGAGTGCTACACTGTCAGAGGGGCAGTACTGAGAGAGTGCTACACTGTCAGAGGGGCAGTACTGAGAGAGTGCTACACTGTCAGAGGGGCAGTACTGAGAGAGTGCTACACTGTCAGAGGGGCAGTATTGAGAGGGTGCTACACAGTCAGAGGGGCAGTATTGAGAGAGTGCTGCACTGTCAGAGGGCCAGTACTGTGAGAGTGTTACACTGTCAGAGGGGCAGTATTGAGAGAGTGCTACACTGTCAGAGGGGCAGTATTGCGAGAGTGCTACACTGTAAGAGGGGCAGTACTGAGAGAGTGTTACACTGTCAGAGGGGCAGTACTGAGAGCGAGCTACACTGTCAGAGGGGCAGTATTGAGAGAGTGCTGTACTGTCAGAGGGCCAGTACTGTGAGAGTGTTACACTGTCGGAGGGGCAGTACTGAGAGAGTGCTACACTGTCAGAGGGGCAGTATTGCGAGAGTGCTACACTGTAAGAGGGGCAGTACTGAGAGAGTGTTACACTGTCAGAGGGGCAGTACTGAGAGAGTGCTACACTGTAAGAGGGGCAGTACTGAGAGAGTGTTACACTGTCAGAGGGGCAGTACTGAGAGAGTGCTACACTGTCAGAGGGGCAGTACTGAGAGAGTGCTACACTGTCAGAGGGGCAGTATTGAGAGAATGCTACACTGTCAGAGGGCCAGTACTGAGAGAGTGTTACACTGTAAGAGGGGCAGTACTGAGAGAGTGTTACACTGTCAGAGGGGCAGCACTGAGAGAGTGCTACACTGTCAGAGGGGCAGTATTGAGAGAATGTTACACTGTAAGAGGGGCAGTACTGAGAGAGTGTTACACTGTCAGAGGGGCAGTATTGAGAGAGTGCTACACTGTCAGAGCGGCAGTACTGAGAGAGTGTTACACTCTCGGAGGGACAGTATTGAGAGAGTGCTACGCTGTCAGAGGGGCAGTACTGAGAGAGTGTTACACTGTCAGAGGTGCAGTACTGAGTGTTACACTGTCAGAGGGGCAGTACTGAGAGAGTGCTGCACTCTCGGATGGGGCAGTACTGAAAGAGTGCTACACTGTCAGAGGGGCAGTATTGAGAGAGTGCTACACCATCAGAGGGGCAGTACTGAGAGAGTGCTACACTGTCAGAGGGGCAGTATTGAGAGAGTGCTACACTGTCAGAGGGGCAGTATTGAGAGAGTGCTGCACTGTCAGAGTGCCAGTTCTGTGAGAGTGTTACACTGTCAGAGGGGCAGTATTGAGAGAGTGTTACACTGTCGGAGGGGCAGTACTGAGAGAGTGCTGCACTGTCAGAGGGGCAGTATTGCGAGAGTGCTACACTGTCAGAGGGGCAGTACTGAGAGACTGCTACACTGTCAGAGGGGCAGTACTGAGAGAGTGCTACACTGTCAGAGGAGCAGTATTGAGAGAGTGTTACACTGTCGGAGGGGCAGTACTGAGAGAGTGCTACACTGTCAGAGGGGCAGTATTGTGAGAGTGCTACACTGTAAGAGGGGCAGTACTGAGAGAGTGTTACACTGTCAGAGGGGCAGTACTGAGAGATTGCTACACTGTCAGAGGGGCAGTACTGAGAGAGTGCTGCACTCTCAGAGGGGCAGTACTGAGAGAGTGTTACACTGTCAGAGGGGCAGTACTGAGAGTGCTGCACTCTCGGAGGGGCAGTATTGAGAGAGTGCTGCACTCTCGGAGGGGCATTACTGAGAGAGTGTTACACTGTCAGAGGGGCAGTACTGAGAGAGTGCTACACTGTCAGAGGGGCAGTATTGAGAGAGTGCTACACTGTCAGAGGGGCAGTATTGAGAGAGTGCTGCACTGTCAGAGGGCCAGTACTGTGAGAGTGTTACACTGTCAGAGGGGCAGTACTGAGTGCTACACTGTCAGAGGGGCAGTACTGAGAGTGCTGCACTCTCGGAGGGGCAGTATTGAGAGAGTGCTGCACTCTCGGAGGGGCAGTACTGAGAGAGTGTTACACTGTTAGAGGGGCAGTATTGAGAGAGTGCTACACTGTCAGAGCGGCAGTACTGAGAGAGTGTTACACTCTCGGAGAGGCAGTATTGAGAGAGTGCTACACTGTCAGAGGGGCAGTACTGAGAGAGTGTTACACTGTCAGAGGGGCAGTACTGAGTGTTACACTGTCAGAGGGGCAGTACTGAGAGAGTGCTGCACTCTCGGATGGGGCAGTACTGAGAGAGTGCTACACTGTCAGAGGGGCAGTACTGAGAGAGTGCTACACTGTCAGAGGGGCAGTATTGAGAGAGTGCTACACTCTCAGAGGGGCAGTATTGAGAGAGTGCTGCACTGTCAGAGGGCCAGTACTGTGAGAGTGTTACACTGTCAGAGGGGCAGTATTGAGAGAGTGTTACACTGTCGGAGGGGCAATACTGAGAGAGTGCTACACTGTCAGAGGGGCAGTATTGCGAGAGTGCTACACTGTCAGAGGGGCAGTATTGAGAGAGTGCTACACTGTCAGAGGGGCAGTACTGAGAGAGTGCTAAACTGTCAGAGGGGCAGTACTGTGAGAGTGTTACACTGTCAGAGGGGCAGTATTGAGAGAGTGTTATACTATCAGAGGGGCAATACTGAGAGAGTGCTACACTGTCAGAGGGGCAGTACTGAGAGAGTGCTACACTGTCAGAGGGGCAGTACTGAGAGAGTGCTACACTGTCAGAGGGGCAGTACTGAGAGAGTGCTACACTGTCAGAGCGGCAGTACTGAGAGAGTGTTACACTGTCAGAGGGGCAGTACTGAGTGTTACACTGTCAGAGGGGCAGTACTGAGAGAGTGCTGCACTCTCGGATGGGGCAGTACTGAGAGAGTGCTACACTGTCAGAGGGGCAGTACTGAGAGAGTGCTACACTGTCAGAGGGGCAGTATTGAGAGAGTGCTATACTCTCAGAGGGGCAGTATTGAGAGAGTGCTGCACTCTCAGAGGTGCCGTACTGAGGGAGCGTTGCACTGTCGGAGGTGTCCTACTGAGGGAGCGCTGCACTGTTGGAGGGGCAGTACTGAGAGAGTGTTTCAATACTGTCACTCCGACAGTGTAACACTCTCTCAGTACTGCCCCTCCAACAGTGCAGTGCTCCCTCAGTAGGACAGCTCCGACAGTGCAACACTCCCTCAGTAAGGCACCTCTGAGTGTGTAGCGCTCTCTCAATACTGTTACTCCGACAGTGTGAGAGCGCTGCACTTTCGGAGGGGCAGTACTGAGGGAACGCTGCACTCTTGGAGGGGCAGTACTGAGTGCTACACTGTCAGAGGGGCAGTACTGAGAGAGTGCTACACTGTCAGAGGGGCAGTACTGAGAGTGTTACACTGTCGAACGGGCAGTACTGAGAGAATGCTACACTGTCAGAGGGGCAGTATTGAGAGAGTGCTGCACTCTCGGAGGGGCAGTATTGAGAGAGTGCTGCACTCTCGGAGGGGCAGTACTGAGAGAGTGCTGCACTCTCGGAGTGGTAGTACTGAGAGTGCTGCACTCTCGGAGGGTCAGTGCTGAGAGAGTGTTACACTGTCGGAGGGACAGTATTGAGAGAGCGCTGCAGTCTCGGAGAGCCAGTACTGAGGGAGCGTTGCACTGTCGGAGGTGTCCTACTGAGGGAGCGCTGCACTGTTGGAGGGGCAGTACCGAGAGAGTGTTACACTGTCGGACAGTATTGAGAGAGAGCTGCACTCTCGGAGGGGCAGTATTGAGGGAGCGCTGCACTCTTGGAGGGGCAGTACTGAGTGCTACACTGTCAGAGGGGCAGTACTGAGAGAGTGCTACACTGTCAGAGGGGCAGTACTGAGAGAGTGTTACACTGTCGGAGGGGCAGTACTGAGAGAGTGCTACACTGTCAGAGGGGCAGTATTGAGAGATTGCTGCACTCTTGGAGGGGCAGTACTGAGAGAGTGTTACACTGTCGGAGGGGCAGTACTGAGAGAGTGCTGCACTGTCGGTGGGACAGTATTGAGAGAGTGCTGCACTCTCGGAGGGGCAGTACTGAGTGTTACACTGTCGGAGGGGCAGTACTGAGAGAGTGCTGCACTCTCGGAGGGGCAGTACTGAGAGAGTGCTACACTGTCAGAGGGGCAGTACTGAGGGAGTGTTACACTGTCGGAGGGGCAGTACTGAGAGAGTGCTGCACTCTCAGAGGGGCAGAACTGAGAGAGTGCGACACTGTCGGAGGGGCAGTACTGAGAGAGTGCGACACTGTCGGAGGGGCAGTACTGAGAGAGTGCTGCACTCTCGGAGGGGCAGTACTGAGAGAGTGCTGCACTCTCGGTGGGGCAGTACTGAGAGAGTGCTGCACTCTCGGAGGGGCAGTACTGAGAGAGTGCGACACTGTCGGAGGGGCAGTACTGAGAGAGTGCGACACTGTCGGAGGGGCAGTACTGAGAGAGTGCGACACTGTCGGAGGGGCAGTACTGAGAGAGTGCTGCACTCTCGGAGGGGCAGTACTGAGAGAGTGCTGCACTCTCGGAGGGGCAGTACTGAGAGAGTGCTGCACTCTCGGTGGGGCAGTACTGAGAGAGTGCTGCACTCTTGGAGGGGCAGTACTGAGAGATTGCTGCACTCTCGGTGGAGCAGTACTGAAAGAGTGCTGCACTCTCGGAGGGGCAGTACTGAGAGAGTGCTGCACTCTCAGAGGGGCAGAACTGAGAGAGTGCGACACTGTCGGAGGGGCAGTACTGAGAGAGTGCGACACTGTCGGAGAGGCAGTACTGAGAGAGCGCGACACTGTCGGAGGGGCAGTACTGAGAGAGTGCTGCACTCTCGGAGGGGCAGTACTGAGAGAGTGCTGCACTCTCGGTGGGGCAGTACTGAGAGAGTGCTGCACTCTCGGAGGGGCAGTACTGAGAGAGTGCGACACTGTCGGAGGGGCAGTACTGAGAGAGTGCTGCACTCTCGGAGGGGCAGTACTGAGAGAGTGCTGCACTCTCGGTGGGGCAGTACTGAGAGAGTGCTGCACTCTCGGAGGGGCAGTACTGAGAGAGTGCTGCACTCTCGGTGGAGCAGTACTGAAAGAGTGCTGCACTCTCGGAGGGGCAGTACTGAGAGAGTGCTGCACTCTCGGTGGGGCAGTACTGAGAGAGTGCTGCACTCTCGGAGGAGCAGTACTCAAAGAGTGCTGCACTCTCGGAGGGGCAGTACTGAGAGTGCCGTCTTTCAGAGACATTAAATGGAGGCCCAGTCTGCTCTCTCGGATGGATGTAAAAGATCCCATGGCACTATGTTGAAGAAAAGTAGGGGCGTCCTCCCCAGTGTCCTAGCCAACATTTATCCCTCAACCAAAACCACTAAAACTGATTACCTGGTTATTATCACGTTGCTGTTTGTGGGAGCTTGCTGTGCACAAATTTGCTGCCACGTTTCATACATTAAAACAGTGACTACACTCCAAAAAGTTATTGATTGGTTGTTAAGCGCTGTGCGATGTACTAAGGTTGTGAAAGGCGCTACAGAAATGCAAGTCTTTCTTTTTCTTAATTACTAACAATACATCCACCCAGCAATAAAAGTCAGAATTGCAAGGGTTTAACATTTTATACAAATACAATGAACCAACATTATCACCAAGGTGTCAACAATCTTTGTTACTCTGGTGCTCCTTCAAGGTGCCCCCCATGGCTTCAGCACCAGGAGGGGGAAGGCTACCTTGGCTCAGTCAGGGTTCTAGAGATGCTCATGATCTGCGATCTCTCCGAGCCGACGGGTACTTGGCTGAAGACTGAAGTATCTCTGCTGCCACCAGTGCAGTCTGGTCTAGCTGGCTACCTGGTCATGGTGAAGTCTTCTCTAGCCAGCTTCCTGGCCGAGGGACAGTTGGTGGTTGAGGAGGTGCTGAGAGAACAGATGAGCTGTCGTCCCAAGAGAGGGCAGCATGTGCCACTCCCATTGCGCCACTCCCATGGGGCAGTGACTCAGCACTGCCGCTGACCTGGGGGAGAGCAGACTGTAGGAGGTCGGTGACACGACCAAAGCCCCTATCAATACAACACCCCAGCCTTTCCAAGCTGGAGGAGATGGTGCAGGCCAGAGCCTGAATGGCACCAGTTTGAGCCTCGATCAACGATGTCAGTGCTGGTGCCACAGGCTCCTGGACAGAAGGCCTCACTACAGCCTCCACAGAGCTGGTCACACTCTCCATGCTAGACTGAAGAGTGGTGAGGCCTTGTGGCAGGATGCCACACAATATGGAAGTGGACTCCTCCATACTCTCAGACAGGGTGAGGCAGCTCCTAGACAGACTGTCCAATGCCTCGAGCAATTGATGATGTACATGGAAGATCTTCCTTTTAAAGGGTGGGCTGTTGAAATCTCCCTCTTTGTCCTCTTCAGCATAGCTAGGACCTGAGCTTGTCCTCCGGCCATCTGTCTCCTGGACTGTCCTTTCCATTTTGGCCAGCTCCTGCTCAGTATTGATGAATGATTCACCCTCTGTATATCCTTCGAAATGACCATCTCCCCCACCGCTGATTCCTGTGCTGGTGTATTGGAAGGTTGGAGCTGGTGACAATGCATCGTCTGTAAGGTGATCCCCCTCCATCTCTTGCACAGCAGGGCCCAAGTAATGATATAGACCTGAAACAAAGGGGAGAGGGGCAATGGTCAGCGAGTAATGGGAAGGTTAGGCAGGAGCGGATGAGTGGCAGCACAATGTGGCTCTAGGGTGCCACACTGGCCATGTGATTGATTAACGAAAGAAAGAAGATAAGCGAAATAGGCCTCCAGCCTTGCCATTCTCCATTCTTCTCCTACTGGCTATCCATATGATGTCCAGGGCTTCCTGCTCCATCTGGGTGAGGTCTTGAATGCAGGTCCTCTTCCTTGGTTTGTGTGCCAGTTTGTCCTGCAGAAAGAGTGGGAACGAGTTAGTGTCTGGTTTATGTAATGGGAATGTGCAGAGGTGTGAGGCAGCTCCATATAAAGAAAGAAAACTTGCATTTCTACAGCATCTTTCATGACCTCAGGATGTCCCAAAGCACTTTACAGCCAATGAAGTCCTTTGGAAGTCTCGTCACTGCTGTAATGTAGCAAACATGGAAGCCAATTTGCACACAGCAAGGTCAAATCTTGAGATAAATGACCAGAGAATCTGTTTTTGTGATGTTTGCTGAGGGATAACTATTGGCCCAGGACACCAAGGAGAACTCCCTTGCTCTTCTTCAAAATAGTGCCATGGGATCTGTTGCAACCATCTGAGAGGGCAGATAGGGCCTCAGTTTAACATCTCATCTGAAAGACAATGGTAGTGTCAGCCTAGATTATAGACTCAAGTCTCTGGAGTGGTACTTGAATCCACAACTGAAAGGCGAGAGTGCTACCTACGGAGCCATGGCAGATATACCAGAATGATACCTGGGATAAGGAACTTCAGTTATGTGGAGAGACTGAGAGCAAAGCTGGGATTGATCTCCTTAGAACAGAGAACATTAAGGGGATATTTACCACAATGGTACAAGGGATGAGGGACATCAGACGAGCAAAGTTGGGATATTTCTCCTGAGAGCAGAGAAGCTTAAGGGGAGATGTAGTAGAGGTGTTCAACATTATGCGGGAGTTTGATAGAGTAAATAAGGAGAAATGGTTTCCCCTGCTCTTCTTCATAAGTGGCAGTAAGATCTCTTACGTCCACAAGACTCGGTTTAGCATCTCACCAGAGAAATGCACCTCTGACATGTAGCACTCCCTCAGTACTGCACTGGCAATCACAGCATAGAGGTATCATAGAATCATAGAAATTTACATGGAATGCATGCGAGATGGTTTCCTGGATCAGGGAACAAGCTATTCTGGATCTGGTACTGTATAATGAGAAAGGGCTAATCAATAATCTTGTGGTAAAGTGGCCTTTAGGGACAAGTGACCATAATATGAATGAATTTTACATTAAGTTTGAGAGTGATGTAGTCCAATCTGAAACTAAGGCCTTCAATCTAAATAGAGGAAACTACAGGGTATGAGGGACAAGTTGGCCATGGTAGATTGGGAGACTACACTAAAAGGTATGAAGGTGGACATACAATGGCTAACATTCAAGGAAATAATGCATAATTTGCAACAAACATATATTCCTCTAGGGCATAAAAACCCAAAAGGAAAAGTGATCCAACCATGGCTAACAAAAGAAATTAAAGCTAGTATTAAGTCAAAGGAGGAAGCTTATAAAGTTGCCAGAAAAAGCGGTCAGCCTGAGGATTGGAATCTTTTTAGAAATCAGCAAAGGGGGACCAAGAAATTGATAAAGGGAAAATGGAATATGAGCACAAACTAGCAAAAAATATAAAAACAGATTGTAAAAGCTTCTATAGGTATGTGAAAAGGAAAAGACTGGCGAAGGTAAATGTAGGTCCTTTACAGTCAGGGACGGGAGAATTTATAATGGGGATTGAGGAAATGGCAGAGAAATTAAATAAATACTTTGTTTCTGTCTTCACGGAGGAAGACACAAAAAACCTCCCAGAAATACAAGAAAACCAAGGGTGTGGCGAGAATGAGGAACTTAAAGAAATTATTATTAGTAAAAAAACAGTACTAGCAAAATTAATGGGACTAAAAGTCGATAAATCCCAAGGACCGGATGACCTATATCCTAGGGTTTTGAAAGAGGTGGCCATTGGGATAGAGAACGCGTTGGTTGTCATCTTCCAAAATTCTATAGATTCTGGAACAGTTCCTGCCGATTGGAGGATAGCAAATGTAACCCCGCTATTTAAGAAAGGAGGGAGAAAACGGGGAACTACAGACCTGTTAGACTCACATCAGTAGTTGGGAAAATGCTGGAATCTATTATAAAGGATTCAATAACTGGGCACTTAGAAACTAATATTAAGATTGGGCAGAGTCAACATGGATTTATGAAAGGGAAATCCTGTTTGACAAACCTATTGGAGTTCTTTGAGGATGCAACTAGTGGAGTAGACAAAGGGGAACTGGTAGATGTGGTGTATTTGGATTTTCAGAAGGCCTTTGATAAGGTCCCACACAAGAGGTTGTTGAACAAAATTAGGGCACATGGAATTGGGGGTAATATACTAACATGGATTAAGAATTGGTTAACAGACAGAAAACAAAGTGTAGTGATAAACAGGTCTTTTTCAGGATGGCAGGCTGTGACTAGTGGGGTACCGCAAGGATCGGTGCTTGGCCCCAGCTATTCACAATCTACATCAATGATTTGGATGAGGGGACTAAATGTAACATTTCCAAATTTGCTGATGATACAAAGCTAGGTGGCAATGTCAATTGTGAAGAGGATGTGAAGAGGCTTCAAGGGGTTCTCGACAGGCTCAGTGAGTGGCCGAGAACTTGGCAGATGGATTCTAATGTGGATAAATGTGAAGTTATCCACTTTGGTAGAAAAAACAGAAAGGCAGAGTATTTCCTAAATGGTGAAAGATTGGGGAATGCAGATGCTCAAAGGGACCTGGGTGTCCTTGTACATGAGTCACTGAAAGTGAATGTGCAGGTGCAGCAAGCCATTAGGAAGGCAAATGGTATGCTGGCCTTCATTACAAGAGGATTTGAGTACAGGAGTAAAGAGGTCTTACTCCAATTATACAGGGCCTTGGTGAGTACTGTGTACAATTTTGGTCTCCTTACCTAAGGAAGGATATACTTGCCATAGAGGGAGTGCAACGAAGGTTCACGAGATTGATTCCTGGGATGGCGGGACTGTCGTATGAGAAGAGATTGAGTAAACTAGGCCTGTATTCGCTTGAATTCAGAAGAATGAGAGGGGATCTCATTGAAGCATACAAAATTATTACAGGGCTTGATAGGGTGGATGCTGGGAGAATGTTTCCCTTGGCTGGGGAGTCTAGAACCAGGGGCCACAGCCTCAGGATAAAGGGTAGGCCATTCAGGACTGAGATGAGAAGAAATTTCTTCACACAGAGGGTGGTGAATCTTTGGAATTCTCAACCCCAGAGGGCTGTGGAGGCTCAGTCATTGGGTATATTCAAAAGAGAAGTCGATAGATTTCTGACTAGTAAGGGCATCAAGGGATATGGCAATAGGGCCGGTGAATGGAACTGAGGCAGAAGATCAGCCATGATCTCATTGAATGGCGGAGCAGGCTCGAAGGGCCGAATGGCCTACTCCTGCTCCTATTTCTTATGTTCTTACAGCACAGCAGGAAGCCATTTGGCCCATCTCATCTGTGCCGGCCGAAAAAGAGCTATCCAGCCTAATCCCACTTTCCAGCACTTGGTCCGTAGCCTTGTAGGTTACGGCATTTCAAGTGCATATCCAAGTACGTTTTAAATGTGATGAGGGTTTCTGCCTCTACCACCCTTTCAGGCAGTGAGTTCCAGACCCCCACCACCCTCTGGGTGAAAAAATTTCTCCTCAAATCCCCTCTAAACTTCCGACCAATTGCTTTAAATCTGTGCCCGCTGATTATCGACCCCCCTGCTGAGGGAAATAGGTCCTTCCTATCCACTCTATCCAGGCCCCTCATAATTTTATACACCTCAATCAAGTCTCCCCTCAGCCTCCTCTGTTCCAAAGAAAACAACCCCAGCCTATCCAATCTTTCCTCGTAGCTAAAATTCCCTAGCCTAGGCAACATCCTCGTAAATCTCCTCTGTACCCTCTCTAGTGCAATCACATCTTTCCTGTAATGTGGTGACCAGAACTGCACGCGGTACTCTAGCTGAGGCCTAACTAGTGTTTTATACAGTTGAAGCATAACCCCCATGCTCTTGTATTCTATGCCACGGCTAATAAAGGCAAGTATTCCATATGCCTTCTTAACCACCTTATCTACCTGGCCTGCTACCTTCAGAGATCTGTGGACATGCACTCCAAGGACCCTCTGATCCTCTGCACTTCTCAGTGTCCTAACATTTATTGTGTATTCCCTTGCCTTGTTAGCCCTCCCCAAATGCATTACCTCACACTTCTCCAGATTGAATTCCATTTGCCACTGTTTTGCCCACCTGACCAGTTTATTGATATCTTCCTGCAGTCTACAACTTTCTTCTTCATTATCAACCACACGGCCAATTTTTGTATCATCTGCAAACTTCTTAATCATACTTCCTACATTCAAGTCTAAATCATTGATATATACCACAAAAAGCAAAGGACCCAGTACTGAGCCCTGCGGAACCCCAGTGGAAACAGCCTTCCAGTCACAAAAACACCCTTCGGCCATTAACCTTTGTTTCCTGCCTCTGAGCCAATTTCGGATCCAACTTGCCACTTTGCCTTGGATCCCATGGGCTTTTACTTTCGTGACCAGACTGCCATGCGGGACATTATCAAAAGCCTTGCTAAAATCCATATAGACTACATCAAACACAGTACCCTCATTGCCCCTCCTTGTTACCTCTCAAAAAATTCAATCAAGTTAGTCAGACACGACCTTCCCTTAACAAATCCATGCTGACTGTTCCCAATTAATATATGTCTTTCTAAATGAAGATTTATCCTGTCCCTCAGAATTTTTTCCAATAATTTTCCCACCACCAAGGTTAGGCTGACTGGCCTGTAATTACTCGTTCTATCCCTTTCTCCCTTTTTAAACAACGGTACCACATAAGCAGTCCCCCAGCACCACACCTGTAGCCAGTGAGGATTGGAAAATGATGGTCAGAGCTCCTGCTATTTCTTCTCTTACTTCTCTTAACAATCTGGGATACATTTCATCTGGGCCTGGGGATTTATCCACTTTCAAAGATGCTAAACCCCTTAATACTTCCTCTTTCACTATGCTTATTTCATCTAATATTTCACATTCCTCCTCCCTGATTGCAATTTCTGCATCGGCCCTCTCTTTTGTGAAAACAAGCGCAAAGTATTCATTAAGAACCATACCCATGTCTTCCGTCTCCGCACACAGTTTACCTTTATGGTCCCCAAATAGGCCCTACTCTTACTTTAGTTATCCTCTTGTTCTTAATGTATTTATAAAACATCTTTGGGTTTTCCTTGATTTTACTTGTCAATATTTTTTCATGCCCTCTCTTCGCTTTCCTAATTTCCTTTTTAATTTCAACCCTACACTTTCTATACTCCTCTAGGGTTTCTGCAGTATTGAGCCCTCGGTATCTGTCATAAGCTTCCCTTTTTTTCTTTATCCTTCCCTGTACGACCCTTGACATCCAGGGAGCTCTAGATTTGTTAGTCCCACCCTTTTTCTTTCAGGGAACTTATTGCTCTGAACCCTCACTATCTCCTCCTTGAATGCCTCCCACTGCTCTGACACTGATTTACCTTCAAGTTTCTATCTCTCCAGTCCACTTTGGTTAAATCACATCTCAGCTTAGTAAAATTAGCTTTCCCCAATTGAGAACTTTTATTCCTGGTCTATCCTTGTCGTTTTCCATAACTACAGTAAATCTAACTGAATTATGATCACTACCACTAATATGCTCTCCCACTGATACCCTTTCCACCTGCCCATCTTCATTCCCTAAAACTCGGTCCAGAACCGCCCCCTCTCTTATTACGTACTGGCTAAAAAACTTCTCCTGAATGCATTTTAAGAATTCTGCTCCCTCTAAACCTTTCACACTAATTTTATCCCAGTTAATATTAGGGAAATTGAAATCCCCTACTATTACTGCCCTATTTTTGCATACCTCAGAAATTTGCCAAAATATTTGCTCTTCTATCTCCCTCTGACTGTTTGAGGGTCAAAAGTACACTCCCAGCAGTGTGATTGCCACTTTTTTGTTTTTCAGTTCAACCCAAATGGCCTCATTCGATGATCCTTCGAGGATATCATCCCTCCTCACAGCTGTAATGGTTTCTTTAATCAATATTGCGACCCCTCCTCCTTTTATCCCCCTCTCTATCCTGTCTGAAAACCCTGTAACCAGGAATGTTGACCTGGAAAGGATACCTAAGAAAGGATATACTTGCCATAGAGGGAGTGCAGCGAAGGTTCAGCAGATTGATTCCTGGGATGGCAGGACTGTCGTATGAGGCGAGATTGGGTCGACTAGGCCTGTATTCACTAGTTTAGAAGAATGAGAGGGGATCTCATTGAAACGTATACAATTCTGACAGGGCTAGACAGACTGGTTGCAGGGAGGATGTTTCCCCTGGCTGGGGGGTCTAGAACGAGGGGTCACAGTCTCAGGATACGGGGTGGGACATTTAGGACTGAGATGAGGAGAAATTTCTTCACTCAGAGGGTGGTGAACCTGTGGAATTCTCTACCACAGAAGGCTGTGGAGGCCAAGTCACTGAATATATTTAAGAAGGACATAGATAGATTTCTAGACACAAAAGGCATCAAGGAGTATGGGGAGAGAGCGGGAATATGGTATCGTGGTGGAGGATCAGCCATGATCATATTGAATGGCGGAGCAGGCTCGAAGGGCCGAATGGCCTACATCCTGCTCCTATTTTTCTATGTTTCTATGTTGAGCTGCCAGTCCTGCCCTTCTTTCAGCCATGTCTCAGTAATAGCTATAATATCATACTCCCACGTGTCTATCTGTGCCCTCAGCTCATCTGCTTTATTCCCTAGACTCATAAAATATACCATTTAGCACTGCCAAACTCCCCTGTTGTCTATTTTCTAGCCTTTGTTTCCTCTGCCTTCCAGACTCGCTTACTCATTTTCTGCCTTCCATTTCCAGCTTTGCTTTTCTCCCTTCCGAATCTACTCTCAGGTTCCCATCCTTCTGCCAAGCTAATTTAAACCCTCCCCAACAGCACTAGCAATCCCTCCCATGAGGATATTGGTTCCAGCCCTGTTGCGGTGCAATCCGTCCGGCTTGTACAGGTCCCACCTCCCCCAGAAACGGTCCCAATTCCTCAGGAATCTAAAGCCCTCCCTCCTGCACCATCTCTCCAGCTACGCATTCATCTGTTCTAGCCTCTTATTTCTGTACTCACTAGCACATGGCACCGGGAGTAATCCGGAGATTACCACCTTTGAGGTCCTGCTTTTTAATCTCTTTCCCAGCTCCCTAAACTCTGCCAGCAGAACCTCATCCCTCTTTCTGCCTATGTCATTGGTACCGATATGGACAACGACCTCTGGCTGTTCATGCTCCCCCCTCAGAGTGTCCTGCAGCTGCTCAGTGACATCCTTGACCCTGGCACAGGGAGGCAACATAGCATCCTGGAGTCACATCTGCATCCGCAGAAACGCCTGTCTGCTCCCCTAACTATCGAATCCCCTATGGCTATTGCTCTTCCCCTCTTCTTCGTCCCCCCCTGTGCAGCTGAGCCACCCGTGGTGCCGTGGACTTGGCTCTGGGTGCACTCCCCAGAGGAACCATCGCCCCCAGCGGTATTCAGAGCTGAAAACCAGTTAGCGAGCGAGATGCACTCAGGGGATTCCTGCCCTACCTGCCTGGTCCTCCTCTTCTGTGTGGTGGTTACCCATTCCCTCTCTGCCTGCACATTCTGAGGCTGCGGGGTGACCACTTCTAGAAACATGCTATCCACGAAGTTCTCAGCCTCGCGGATGCACCGCAGTGACTCCAACTACCGCTCAAGCTCCGAAACCCAGAGCTCCAGTTGCTGTAGCTGGCGACACTTCCCGCAGACGGAGGTCATCCAGGGAGCAGGGCATCATACTCACCCTCGCACTCCGAGTGAGGTCGTTGAACTTCTTGCGACACTGCATCCCTGTCCTGGTGATCTCACTGCCGGCATTCACATTGAGTGCTACCTCTTTCCAGGCCTGTCTCAGTGTCTGCCTGGGCATCCTCCTCCCATCCGAGGGGAAGAAGACCTCCTTGCGGGACCTCACCTGCTGCACCAGAACCTCCACTGCTGCATCACTGAATCTCGGAGCTTTGCTCTGCGACATTTCTCGGTAAAAGTCCCGGGCCCGCGGGAACAAAGAATTGTGTGGAGTGAAGGCCAGGAGCGGTTAAAGCAGCGCCCGGCCCGCCGGAAATCCCAGCGCCGGAAATTCACACCCTTCCAACAGGCGAGCTGCCCGCTCGGGTATTTCTCCAATCAGATTCAAAGGCGGCCCGTCAATCAAACTCAATCCTGCCAATCGCAGACGCTTCTGACGCTCCCGCCCGATATCCGCCCGCAGTGAAAATGGTCCGTCGGTCCAACCGCATCGGCGGCGTTCCACGCGAGCGGGCCGAGAAAGAAAGACCAGCGTTCTTTGAAATGCAACCTCAGCTCTCATTTAATGTGAATTCACGGTTTCAATATTTACAGTACATCAATCAGACAACATTCTGTCAGCCGGCAGGCTGTTACACGGTTCAATCGCCAATACAAACTGACGGAACCACTCAGATTTGAATATTAGTTAAATAATGTTACAAAGATTCTCTAGTCTGTGATTCATTCTGTATCTCTCAGTCTCTGATACTGTGTGTGAGTGTGTCTGTCAGTCTCTGATACTTTGTGTGAGTGTTGGTTCAATTCTGTAACTGTCTGTCTCTGGTACAGTACGTTAGAGAGGGGTTCATTCTGCATCTGTCAATCTCCAGTATTATACGTGAGTGAGGGATTCATTCTGTATCTTTCTGTCTGGTACTGTGTGTGAGTGTGGAGTTCATTCTGTATCTGTCAGTCTCTGGTCTGGTATGTGACTGGGATTAGTTCAGTATCTATCAATGTCTGGTATGGAATATGAGTCTGGGATTCATTTTCTATAGTCAGTCTCTGGTAAGATGTGAGAATGTGTGTTTCATCCTGTATGTGTCAGTCTCTGGTATTGAATGTGAGTGAGGGATTAATTCTATATCTGTCTGTCTGTGGTACTGTATTGAGTGTGGAATTCATTCTGTATCTCAATTCCTGGTACTGTGTGTGAGTGTGGGTTTACTTCTGTATCTTTCGGTCTCTGGTACTGTGTGTGAGTGTGGGTTTACTTCTGTATCTTTCGGTCTCTGGTACTATGTGTGAGTGTGGGTTTATCTGTATCTTTCAGTCTCTGGTACTGTGTGAGAGTGCTGGTTTAAATCTGTAACTGTCTGTCTCTGATACAGTGTTAGTGAGGGGTTAATTCTGCATTTGTCAATTTCCAGCATTATATGTGAGTGAGGGATTCATTCTCTATCTGTCAGTCTCTTGTATGTGTGGCATTCTTTAATATATCAATTTCTTTTTGCCTCCTATTAAATTTAAATTATGGTGCAAAGGATTTCATGCTGTAGGTTTTAATCAGCTAATGTGGGAGTCTTTTGGGCTCGAGGTAAATCTCTGGGGTGGCAATTCATCTCGAGTGGTGGTGCAAAACTGGCGGTTTGCAATGGAACTGAATATCAGTCGCTGCATAAACCGGGCTGCCAATCCGATACCGCACATTGTGCAGCTCCGCCTGAGCTGAATTTCCAGTCCTGTATCTCTGTAAACACAACTGTCAAAGATAATAAATATATTGTTCCATCTGATACGGCACTAATGATAAATATTTCATTTTTCAGTCTGATCCTGTATGAGGTTTTTGGTCTGGTATGTAATGTGTAGCTCTGTGTAGAATTGATACTTACATCGGATATACGGCACAGAAACAGACCATTCGGCCCAACCAGTCCATGCCGGCATTTATGCTCCACTCGAACCTCCTCCTGTCTTTCCTCATCTAACTCTATCAGCGTAACCCTCTATTCCTTTCGCCCTCATATGCTTGTCTAGCCTCCCCTTAAATGTATCTGTACTATTCGCCTCAACCACTCCCTGTGGCAGCGAGTTCCACATTCTCACCACTCTCTGGGTAAAGAAGTTTCTTCTGAATTCCCTATTGGATTTCTTGGTGACTATCTTATATTGATGGCCTCGAGTTATGCTCTTCCCTACAAGTGGAAACATTCTCTCTGTATCCACTCTATCAAAACCTTTCATAATTTTAAAGACCTCTATTTGGTCACCCCTCAGCCTCCTTTTTTCAAGTGACAAGAGACCCAGCCTGTTCATCCTTCCCTGATAGGTTTACTTTTGCATTTCTGGTATCATCCTTGTAAATCTTCTCTGCACCCTCTCCAGTGCCTCTATATCCTTTTTATAAGATGGCGACCAGAACTGTACGCAGTACTCCAAGTGTGGTCTAACCAAGGTTCGATACAGGTTTAGCATAACTTCCCTACTTTTCAATTCTATCCCTCTAGACATAAACCCTAGTGCTTGGTTTGTTTTTTTATGGCCTTGCTAACCTGTATCGCAACTATTAGTGATTTGTGTATTTGTACTCTGAGATCCCTTTGTTCCTCTACCCCACCTAGACTCGCACCCTCCAAGTGATAAGTGACCTCCCTATTCTTCCTACCAAAATGTAATACCTCATATTTATCTGTGTTCAATTTCATTTGCCAATCATATGCCCATTCTGCAAGTTTATTAATGTCTTCCTGTAATTTGTTGCAGTCCTCCTCAGTATTAACTATCCCCCCCAATTTGGTGTCATCTGCAAATTTAGAAATTGTTTTTTGATTCCAAAGCCTAAATCGTTAATATAAATTGGGAACAACAGTGGTCCCAGCACTGATCCTTGTGGAATACCACTACCCACCTTCTGCCACTGTGAATAGCTACCCTTTACCCCTACTCTCTGCTTTCTGTTTTGAAGCCAGCTAGCAATCCATTCTGCTACTTGTCCCCTGACTCCGCACGGCCCTCGACCGTGTCCGTTCCATCTCCTGCACTTCTGCCCTCACCCCGGCCCCTCCCTCCCGGAACCACGATAGAGTTCCCCTTGTCCTCACCTTTCACCCCACCAGCCTCCACATTCAACGGATCATCCTCCGCCATTTCCTCCACCTCCAACATGATCCCACCACCAAACGTATCTTCCCCTCACCTCCCCTTTCAACATTCCGTAGGGACCGCTCCCTCTGAGACACCCTAGTCCACTCCTCTATCACCCCCAGCACCCCTTCCCCTTCACCAGGCACCTTCCCGTGCAAGCGCAGGAGATGCAACACCTGCCCTTATACATCCCCCTTCCCACTCTCCAGGGCCCCAAACACCCCTTCCAGGTGAAACAGCGATTTACTTGTACTTCTTGCAATCTAGTATACTGTATTCGCTGCTCACGATGTGGTCTCCTCTACATTGGGGAGACCAAACGCAGATTGGGTGACCGCTTTGCGGAACACTTCCGTTCAGTCTGTAAGGGTGACCCCGAGCTTCCGGTCGCTTGTCATTTTAATTCACCCCTCCACGCCCACTCAGACCTCACCGTCCTCGGCCTCTTGCATTGTTCCACGGAAGCACAGCGTAAGCTCGAGGAACAGCACCTCATCTTTCGTTTAGGCACTTTACAGCCTTCCGGACTCAATATCGAGTTCAACAATTTCAGATCATAACCCCGGCCCCTACTACATATGTATACATTTTATCCACCCTTTTGGTTCGTGCCTTTTTACTTTTTTTTTCTCTCTCCCCCTACGGCAGCTGTCTCTCATTCTGCCAGCATTTCACACCTCACCTTTTGTTTCTTAACCTGTCCCATTACCATCTCGTCTTGCCTTGAGCATCTCTTAATGTCTCTACTTACCATAGACCCCCCCTTTTGTTCTTTTATTCCTCCCCCCAGCCTCCCCCTTGCATTTTTATCTGTTTAATTTACTGCTCTTTCAGTTCTGACGAAGGGTTTCGACCTGAAACGTTAACTCTGTTTCTCTCTCCACGGATGTTGCCTGGCCTGCTGAGTTTTTGCAGCGTTTTTTGTTGTTATTCCGCATTCTCTGACCTTATTCATCTGTCTATTATGTGGTACCTTATCGAAGGCCTTTAGAAAATCTAGATAAATTATATCTACTACATTATCCTTGTCTACTCTCTCTGTTACCTCTTCAAAAAATGCAATTCTATCAAGATACTGTGTCTTTCAGATGCATTATATGGGTGAATGATGAACTGCTATCAAACTTGTATCTCAAGTTAAACTATCTCTCAGCATCACTCAATCTGATACTGAGTGCTGGACCTGTGTGTAAGTTGTATATAAGGCAACACTATCTGGATGGATAATATATCTTTTAAACTGACAATGTGTGTGAGTTATGGGTTGGTATTTAATTTGAATAACGGGGTACTTTATTAGGATTCATTCTGTACCTTTCAATCTGGTAGTTAATTGGTAGTTAAGGCTACGCTATTGTGGGATTGACACAGTGCCTTTCAATCTGATAATGGATGTCATTTTGGATTGGGACTTATATAATCTACCTGTCAGTGGTAGTGAGTTTGAGTGAAATTGAAACAATGATTGTCTCTCCTGCTCGGTCTGACTGTTGGATTGAAAATGTGTCTGTGGATCTTGGGATCAGTGTGGGACTGAGTATATCTGCTGTCTGAGACTGTGGAGCTGATGAGCTGTCTGTGTCTCTGCACTCTGGTGTGATAATGTACCTACTGTGCATGAGAAGGAGCTGGCTGCACTGTTCCTTGGGCCTCAGGAGCAGGAAACATCACATTTACTCTGGGTCCTTCAAGTATTTGCCGATAGGAAGTAAAAGTAAGGAGTAGAACTCAAGAACTGGAGAGGTAGAATATAGGAAAGTGATAAATGTAATTGTAATATTCACAAAGGAAAGTCAGCGATACAAACAGTGTCAGTGTCTGACTCCAGGGCAGCACTCAGCTTCTACATACCAGGTGTGTTGTGCAGTTTTATAACAATTTAGTGACATCCAGACCAATGATCCCCTAATTTCTTTTGGGTGCGGCCCATGCACATTACCATTGGAAAAGCCGGTCCCAGGCTGTGTGGCTGCACAGCTTAGGGGGAACGTTGATGCAGACACGACCAAGACCCTGCTCTGGTCCACAGTGTCAGCTGCGGGTTCAAGTCACACTCCAGAATATAGGCTGACACTCCAGTGCAGTGCAGAGGGAGTGAAGCAATGTCGGAGGTGCCGACTTTCAGATGAGACTTTAAACCGAGGTCCGGTCTGCTCTCTCAGGTGAATGTAACAGATCCATGGCACTATTTTTCGAAAAAGAGTAGGGGAGTTCTCCTCGGTGTCCTGGGCCAATATGTATCCCTCAATCAACGTCGCTAAAACAGATGATCTGGTCATTATCACATTGCTGATTCTGGGAGCTTGCTGTGAGCAAGTTAGCTGCTGCCTTTCCAACAGTGACTACACTTCAAAAAAGTACTTCATTGGCTGTAAAGCCCTTTGGGATGTCCGCGACTTGTGAAAGGCGCTCTCCCTAACCCTGCTCACACAGCCCGAGATTGGCCTCTCCCTGACCCTGTCCACACACAGCCCGAGAATGGCCTCTTCCTGACCCTGCTCACACAGCCCGAGAATGGCCTCTCCCTGACCCTGTCCACACACAGCCCGAGGATGGCTTCTCCCTGACTCTGCTCACACAGAGCCCAAGAATGGCCTCTCCCTGACCCTGTCCACACACAGCCTGAGAATGGCCTCTCCCTGACCCTGCTCACACAGCCCGAGAATGGCCTCTCCCTTACCCTGTCCACACACAGCCCGAGAATGGCCTCTCCCTGACCCTGTCCACACACAGCCCGAGAATGGCCTCTCCCTGACCCTGTCCACACACAGCCCGAGAATGGCCTCTCCCTGACCCTGTCCACACACAGCCCGAGAATGGCCTCTCCCTGACCCTGTCCACACAGCCCGAGAATGGTCTCTCCCGGACCCTGCTCACACAGACCGAGAATGGTCTCTCCCTGACCCTGTCCACACACAGCCCGAGAATGGCCTCTCCCTGACCCTGTCCACACACAGCCCGAGAATGGCCTCTCCCTGACCCGGCTCACACAGCCCGAGAATGGCCTCTCCCTGAGTCTGCTCACACAGCCCGAAAATGGCCTCTCCTTGACTCTGTCCACACACAGCCCGAGAATGGCCCCACCCTGACCCTGTCCACACACAGCCCGAGAATGGCCTCTCCCTGACCCTGCTCACACAGCCCGAGAATGGCCTCTCCCTGACCCTGTCCACACACAGCCCGAGAATGGCCACTCCCTGACGCTGCTCACACACAGCCCGAGAATGGCCTCTCCCTTACCCTGCTCACACAGCCCGAGAATGGCCCCTCCCTGACCCTGTCCACAAAGCACGAGATGGGCCTCTCCCTGACGCTGCTCACACAGCCCGAGAAATGCCTCTCCCTGACCCTGTCCACACACAGCCCGAGAATGGCCTCTCCCTGACCCTGCTCACACACAGCCCGACAATGGCCTCTCCCTGACCCTGCTCACACAGTCTGAGAATGGCCTCTCCCTGACCCTGTCCACACAGCCCGAGAATGGCCTCTCCCTGACCCTATCAACACACAGCCCGAGAATGGCCTCTCCCTGACCCTGTCCACACACAGCCCGAGAATGGTCTCTCCCTGACCCTGCTCACACACAGCCCGAGAATGGTCTCTCCCTGACCCTGTCCACACACAGCCCGAGAATGGCCTCTCCCTGACCCTGTCCACACACAGCCCAAGAATGGCCTCTCCCTGACCCTGTCCACACACAGCCCGAGAATGGCCTCTCCCTGACATTGTCCACACACAGCCCGAGAATGGCCTCTCCCTGACCCTGCTCACACACAGCCCAAGAATGGTCTCTCCCTGACCCTGTCCACACACAGCCCGAGAATGGCCTCTCTCTGACGCTGTCCACACAGCCCGAGAATGGCCTCTCCCTGACCCTGTCCACACAGCCCGAGAATGGCCTCTCCCTTACCCTGTCCACACAGCCTGAGAATGGCCTCTCCCTGACCCTGTCCACACGCAGCCCAAGAATGGCTTCTCCCTGACCCTGTCCACACACAGCCCGAGAATGGCCTCTCTCTGACCCTGTCCACACAGCCCGAGAATGGCCTCTCCCTGACCCTGTCCAAACAGCCCGAGAATGGCCTCTCCCTTACCCTGTCCAAAAAGCCCGGAACGGCCTCTCCCTGACCCTGTCCACACACAGCCCGAGAATGGCCTCTCCCTTACCCTGTCCACACACAGCCCGAGAATGGGCTCTCCCTTACCCTGTCCACACACAGCCCGAGAATGGCTACTTCCTGACCCTGCTCACACAGCCCGAGAATGGCCTCACCCTGACCCTGTCCACACACAGCCCGAGAATAGCCTATCCCTGACCCTGTCCACACACAGCCTGAGAATGGCCTCTCCCTGACCCTGCTCACACAGCCCGAGAATGGCCTCTCCCTGACCCTGTCCACACACAGCCCGAGAATGGCCTCTCCCTGACCCTGTCCACACACAGCCCGAGAATGGCCTCTCCCTGACCCTGTCCACACAGCCCGAGAATGGCCTCTCCCGGACCCTGCTCACACAGACCGAGAATGGCCTCTCCCTTACCCTGTCCACACAGCCTGAGAATGGCCTCTCCCTGACCCTGTCCACACGCAGCCCAAGAATGGCTTCTCCCTGACCCTGTCCACACACAGCCCGAGAATGGCTTCTCTCTGACCCTGTCCACACAGCCCGAGAATGGCCTCTCCCTGACCCTGTCCAAACAGCCCGAGAATGGCCTCCCCCTTACCCTGTCCAAAAAGCCCGAGAACGGCCTCTCCCTGACCCTGTCCACACACAGCCCGAGAATGGCCTCTCCCTTACCCTGTCCACACACAGCCCGAGAATGGGCTCTCCCTGACCCTACTCACACAGCCCGAGAATGGCTACTTCCTGACCCTGCTCACACAGCCCGAGAATGGCCTCACCCTGACCCTGTCCACACACAGCCCGAGAATAGCCTATCCCTGACCCTGTCCACACACAGCCCGAGAATGGCCTCTCCGTGACCCTGCACACACTGCCCGAGATTGGCCTCTCCCTGACACTGTCCACACATAGCCCGAGAATGGCCTCTCCCTGACCCTGCTCACACTGCCCGAGAATGGCCTCTCCCTTACCCAGTCCACACAGCCCGAGAATGGCCTCTCCCTGACCCTGTCCCCACACAGCCCGAGAATGGTCTCTCCCTGACCCTGCTCACACACAGCCCGAGAATGGTCTCTCCCTGACCCTATCCACACACAGCCCGAGAATGTCCTCTCACTGAAATTCTCACACACATCCCGAGAATGGCCTCTCCCTGACCCTGTCCAAACACAGCCCGAGAATGGTCTCTCCCTGACCCTGTCAGACACAGACCAAGAATGGCCTCTCTCTGACCCTGTCCACACAGCCCGAGAATGGCCTCTCCCTGACAATGTCCACACATCCCGAGAATGGCCTCTCCCTTACCCTGTCCACACAGCCCGAGAATGGCCTCTCCCTGACCCTGTCCACACACAGCCCGAGAATGGCCTCTCCCTTACCCTGTCCACACACAGCCCGAGAATGGCCTCTCCCTGACCCTGCTCACACAGCCCGAGAATGGCCTCTTCCTGACCCTGCTCACACTGCCCGAGAATGGCCTCTCCCTGACCCTGTCCACACACAGCCCGAGAATGGCCTCTCCCTTATCCTGTCCACACACAGCCCGAGAATGGCCTCTCCCTGACCCTGCTCACACAGCCCGAGAATGGCCTCTCCCTGACCCTGCTCACACAGCCCGAGAATGGCATCTTCCTGACCCTGCTCACACTGCCTGAGAATGGCCTCTCCCTGACCCTGTCCACCCACAGCCCGAGAATAGACTATCCCTGACACTGTCCACACACAGCCCGAGAATGGCCTCTCCGTGACCCTGCTCACCCTGTCCGAGAATGGCCTCTCCCTGACCCTGCTCACACAGCCCGAGAATGGCCTCTCCCTGACGCTGCTCACACACAGCCCCAGAATGGCCTCTCCGTTACCCTGCTCACACATAGCGCGAGAATGGCCTCTCCCGGACCCTGTCCACACACAGGCCGAGAATGCCTCTCCGTGACCCTGCTCACACAGCCCGAGAATGGCCTCTCCCTGACCCTGTCCACACACAGCCCGAGAATGGCCTCACCCTGACCCTGTCCACACAGAGCCCGAGAATGGCCTCTCCCTGACCCTGCTCACACAGCCCGAGAATGGCCTCTCCCTGACCTTGTCCACACAAAGCCCGAGAATGGCCTCTCCCTGACCCTGTCCACACAGCCCGAGAATGGCCTCTCCCTGACCCTGCTCACACGGCCCGAGAATGGCCTCTCCCTTACCCTGTCCACACAGCCCGAGAATGGCCTCTCCCTGACCCTGTCCACACACAGCCCGAGAATGGCCTCTCCCTGACCCTGTCCACACACAGCCCGAGAATGGCCTCTCCCTGACCCTGTCCACATGCAGCCCGAGAATGGCCTCTCCCTGACCCTGTCCACACACAGCTCGAGAATGGTCTCTCCCTGACTCTGTCCACACACAGCCCGAGAATAGCCTCTCCCTGACCCTGTCCACACAGCCCGAGAATGGACTCTCCCTGACCCTGTCCACACAGCCCGAGAATGGCCTCTCCCTGACCCTGTCCACACAGCCCGAGAATGGCCTCTCCCTGACCCTGTCCACACACAGCCCGAGAATGGCCTCTCCCTGACCCTGTCCACACACAGCCCGAGAATGGCCTCTCCATGACCCTGTCCACACACAGCCCGAGCATGGCCTCTCCCTGACCCTGCTCACACACAGCCCTGGAATGGCCTCTCCCTGACCCTGCTCACACAGCCCGAGAATGGACTCTCCCTGACCCTGTCCAGACACAGCCCGAGAATGGCCTCTCCCAGACCCGACTCACACAGCCCGAGATTTGCCTCTCCCTGACCTTGTCCGCACGGCCCGAGAATGGCATCTACCTGACACTGCTCACACAGCCCGAGAATGGCCTCTCCCTGACACTGCTCACACAGCCCGAGAATGGCCTCTCCCTGACCCTGTCCAGACACAGCCCGAGAATAGCCTCACCCTGACCCTGTCCAAACACAGCCCGAGAATGGACTCTCCCTGACACTGCTCACACAGCCCGAGAATGGCCTCTCCCTGACCCTGTCCAGACACAGCCCGAGAATAGCCTCACCCTGACCCTGCTCACACAGCCCGAGAATGGCCTCTCCCTGACCCTGTCCACAAACAGACCGAGAATGGCCTCTCCCTGACCCTATCCACACAGCCCGAGAATGGCCTCTCCCTGACCCTGCTCACACAGCCCGAAAATGGCCTCTCCCTGACCCTGTCCACACACAGCCCGAGAATGGCGTCTCCCTGACCCAGTCCACACACAGCCCGAGAATGGCCTCACCCTGACCCTGTCCACACACAGCCCGAGAATGGCCTCTCCCTGACCCTGGCCACACAGACCGAGAATGGCCTCTCCCTGAACCTGCTCACACAGCCCGAAAATGGCCTCTCCCTGACCCTGTCCACACAGCCCGAGAATGGCCTCTCCCTGACCCTGTCCACTCACAGCCGAGAATGGCCTCTCCCTGACCCTGTCCACACACAGCCCGAGAATGGCCTCTCCATGACCCTGTCCACACACAGCCCGAGCATGGCCTCTCCCTGACCCTGCTCACACACAGCCCTGGAATGGCCTCTCCCTGATCCTGTCCACAGACAGCCCGTGAATGGCCTCTCCCTGAACCTGCTCACACACAGCCCGAGAATGGACTCTCCCTGACCCTGTCCACACACTGCCCGAGAATGGCCTCTCCCAGACCCTACTCACACAGCCCGAGATTTCCCTCTCCCTGACCTTGTCCGCACAGCCAGAGAATGGGCTCTACCTGACACTGCTCACACAGCCCGAGAATGGCCTCTCCCTGACACTGCTCACACAGCCCGAGAATGACCTCTCCCTGACCCTGTCCAGACACAGCCCGAGAATAGCCTGACCCTGACCCTGTCCAAACACAGCCTGAGAATGGCCTCTGCCTGACCCTGCTCACACAGCCCGAGAATGGCCTCTCCCTGACCCTGTCCACAAACAGCCGGAGAATGGCGTCTCCCTGACCCTGTCCACACACAGCCCGAGAATGGTCTCTCCCTGACCCTGTCCACACAAAGCCCGAGAATGGCCTCTCCCTGACATTGTCCACACACAGCCCGAGAATGGCCTCTCCCTGACCCTGTCCACACACAGCCCGAGAATGGCCTCTCTCTGACGCTGTCCACACAGCCCGAGAATGGCCTCTCCCTGACCCTGTCCACACAGCCCGAGAATGGCCTCTCCCTTACCCTGTCCACACAGCCTGAGAATGGCCTCTCCCTGACCCTGTCCACACGCAGCCCAAGAATGGCTTCTCCCTGACCCTGTCCACACACAGCCCGAGAATGGCCTCTCTCTGACCCTGTCCACACAGCCCGAGAATGGCCTCTCCCTGACCCTGTCCAAACAGCCCGAGAATGGCCTCTCCCTTACCCTGTCCAAAAAGCCCGGAACGGCCTCTCCCTGACCCTGTCCACACACAGCCCGAGAATGGCCTCTCCCTTACCCTGTCCACACACAGCCCGAGAATGGGCTCTCCCTTACCCTGTCCACACACAGCCCGAGAATGGCTACTTCCTGACCCTGCTCACACAGCCCGAGAATGGCCTCACCCTGACCCTGTCCACACACAGCCCGAGAATAGCCTATCCCTGACCCTGTCCACACACAGCCTGAGAATGGCCTCTCCCTGACCCTGCTCACACAGCCCGAGAATGGCCTCTCCCTGACCCTGTCCACACACAGCCCGAGAATGGCCTCTCCCTGACCCTGTCCACACACAGCCCGAGAATGGCCTCTCCCTGACCCTGTCCACACAGCCCGAGAATGGCCTCTCCCGGACCCTGCTCACACAGACCGAGAATGGCCTCTCCCTTACCCTGTCCACACAGCTTGAGAATGGCCTCTCCCTGACCCTGTCCACACGCAGCCCAAGAATGGCTTCTCCCTGACCCTGTCCACACACAGCCCGAGAATGGCTTCTCTCTGACCCTGTCCACACAGCCCGAGAATGGCCTCTCCCTGACCCTGTCCAAACAGCCCGAGAATGGCCTCCCCCTTACCCTGTCCAAAAAGCCCGAGAACGGCCTCTCCCTGACCCTGTCCACACACAGCCCGAGAATGGCCTCTCCCTGACCCTGTCCACACACAGCCCGAGAATGGGCTCTCCCTGACCCTACTCACACAGCCCGAGAATGGCTACTTCCTGACCCTGCTCACACAGCCCGAGAATGGCCTCACCCTGACCCTGTCCACACACAGCCCGAGAATAGCCTATCCCTGACCCTGTCCACACACAGCCCGAGAATGGCCTCTCCGTGACCCTGCACACACTGCCCGAGATTGGCCTCTCCCTGACACTGTCCACACATAGCCCGAGAATGGCCTCTCCCTGACCCTGCTCACACTGCCCGAGAATGGCCTCTCCCTTACCCAGTCCACGCAGCCCGAGAATGGCCTCTCCCTGACCCTGTCCCCACACAGCCCGAGAATGGTCTCTCCCTGACCCTGCTCACTCACAGCCCGAGAATGGTCTCTCCCTGACCCTATCCACACACAGCCCGAGAATGTCCTCTCACTGAAATTCTCACACACATCCCGAGAATGGCCTCTCCCTGACCCTGTCCAAACACAGCCCGAGAATGGTCTCTCCCTGACCCTGTCAGACACAGACCGAGAATGGCCTCTCTCTGACCCTGTCCACACAGCCCGAGAATGGCCTCTCCCTGACAATGTCCACACATCCCGAGAATGGCCTCTCCCTTACCCTGTCCACACAGCCCGAGAATGGCCTCTCCCTGACCCTGTCCACACACAGCCCGAGAATGGCCTCTCCCTTACCCTGTCCACACATCCCGAGAATGGCCTCTCCCTTACCCTGTCCACACACAGCCCGAGAATGGCCTCTCCCTGACCCTGCTCACACAGCCCGAGAATGGCCTCTTCCTGACCCTGCTCACACTGCCCGAGAATGGCCTCTCCCTGACCCTGTCCACACACAGCCCGAGAATGGCCTCTCCCTTATCCTGTCCACACACAGCCCGAGAATGGCCTCTCCCTGACCCTGCTCACACAGCCCGAGAATGGCCTCTCCCTGACCCTGCTCACACAGCCCGAGAATGGCATCTTCCTGACCCTGCTCACACTGCCTGAGAATGGCCTCTCCCTGACCCTGTCCACCCACAGCCCGAGAATAGACTATCCCTGACACTGTCCACACACAGCCCGAGAATGGCCTCTCCGTGACCCTGCTCACCCTGTCCGAGAATGGCCTCTCTGAACCTTTCCACACACAGCCCGAGAAAGGCCTCTCCCTGACCCTGCTCACACAGCCAGAGAATGGCCTCTCCCTGACCCTCTCCACACACAGCCCGAGAATGGCCTCTACCTGACGCTGCTCACACACAGCCCCAGAATGGCCTCTCCGTTACCCTGCTCACACATAGCGCGAGAATGGCCTCTCCCGGACCCTGTCCACACACAGGCCGAGAATGCCTCTCCGTGACCCTGCTCACACAGCCCGAGAATGGCCTCTCACTGACCCTGTCAGCACATATCCCGAGAATGTCCTCTCCCTGACCCTGTCCACACACAGCCCGAGAATGGCCTCACCCTGACCCTGTCCACACAGAGCCCGAGAATGGCCTCTCCCTGACCCTGCTCACACAGCCCGGGAATGGCCTCTCCCTGACCTTGTCCACACAAAGCCCGAGAATGGCCTCTCCCTGACCCTGTCCACACAGCCCGAGAATGGCCTCTCCCTGACCCTGCTCACACGGCCCGAGAATGGCCTCTCCCTTACCCTGTCCACACAGCCCGAGAATGGCCTCTCCCTGACCCTGTCCACACACAGCCCGAGAATGGCCTCTCCCTGACCCTGTCCACATGCAGCCCGAGAATGGCCTCTCCCTGACCCTGTCCACACACAGCTCGAGAATGGTCTCTCCCTGACTCTGTCCACACACAGCCCGAGAATAGCCTCTCCCTGACCCTGTCCACACAGCCCGAGAATGGACTCTCCCTGACCCTGTCCACACAGCCCGAGAATGGCCTCTCCCTGACCCTGTCCACACAGCCCGAGAATGGCCTCTCCCTGACCCTGTCCACACACAGCCCGAGAATGGCCTCTCCCTGACCCTGTCCACACACAGCCCGAGAATGGCCTCTCCATGACCCTGTCCACACACAGCCCGAGCATGGCCTCTCCCTGACCCTGCTCACACACAGCCCTGGAATGGCCTCTCCCTGACCCTGCTCACACAGCCCGAGAATGGACTCTCCCTGACCCTGTCCAGACACAGCCCGAGAATGGCCTCTCCCAGACCCGACTCACACAGCCCGAGATTTGCCTCTCCCTGACCTTGTCCGCACGGCCCGAGAATGGCATCTACCTGACACTGCTCACACAGCCCGAGAATGGCCTCTCCCTGACACTGCTCACACAGCCCGAGAATGGCCTCTCCCTGACCCTGTCCAGACACAGCCCGAGAATAGCCTCACCCTGACCCTGTCCAAACACAGCCCGAGAATGGACTCTCCCTGACACTGCTCACACAGCCCGAGAATGGCCTCTCCCTGACCCTGTCCAGACACAGCCCGAGAATAGCCTCACCCTGACCCTGCTCACACAGCCCGAGAATGGCCTCTCCCTGACCCTGTCCACAAACAGACCGAGAATGGCCTCTCCCTGACCCTATCCACACAGCCCGAGAATGGCCTCTCCCTGACCCTGCTCACACAGCCCGAAAATGGCCTCTCCCTGACCCTGTCCACACACAGCCCGAGAATGGCGTCTCCCTGACCCAGTCCACACACAGCCCGAGAATGGCCTCACCCTGACCCTGTCCACACACAGCCCGAGAATGGCCTCTCCCTGACCCTGGCCACACAGCCCGAGAATGGCCTCTCCCTGAACCTGCTCACACAGCCCGAAAATGGCCTCTCCCTGACCCTGTCCACACAGCCCGAGAATGGCCTCTCCCTGACCCTGTCCACTCACAGCCGAGAATGGCCTCTCCCTGACCCTGTCCACACACAGCCCGAGAATGGCCTCTCCATGACCCTGTCCACACACAGCCCGAGCATGGCCTCTCCCTGACCCTGCTCACACAGCCCGAGAATGGCCTCACCCTGACCCTGTCCACACAGAGCCCGAGAATGGCCTCTCCCTGACCCTGCTCACACAGCCCGGGAATGGCCTCTCCCTGACCTTGTCCACACAAAGCCCGAGAATGGCCTCTCCCTGACCCTGTCCACACAGCCCGAGAATGGCCTCTCCCTGACCCTGCTCACACGGCCCGAGAATGGCCTCTCCCTTACCCTGTCCACACAGCCCGAGAATGGCCTCTCCCTGACCCTGTCCACACACAGCCCGAGAATGGCCTCTCCCTGACCCTGTCCACACACAGCCCGAGAATGGCCTCTCCCTGACCCTGTCCACATGCAGCCCGAGAATGGCCTCTCCCTGACCCTGTCCACACACAGCTCGAGAATGGTCTCTCCCTGACTCTGTCCACACACAGCCCGAGAATAGCCTCTCCCTGACCCTGTCCACACAGCCCGAGAATGGACTCTCCCTGACCCTGTCCACACAGCCCGAGAATGGCCTCTCCCTGACCCTGTCCACACAGCCCGAGAATGGCCTCTCCCTGACCCTGTCCACACACAGCCCGAGAATGGCCTCTCCCTGACCCTGTCCACACACAGCCCGAGAATGGCCTCTCCATGACCCTGTCCACACACAGCTCGAGCATGGCCTCTCCCTGACCCTGCTCACACACAGCCCTGGAATGGCCTCTCCCTGACCCTGCTCACACAGCCCGAGAATGGACTCTCCCTGACCCTGTCCAGACACAGCCCGAGAATGGCCTCTCCCAGACCCGACTCACACAGCCCGAGATTTGCCTCTCCCTGACCTTGTCCGCACGGCCCGAGAATGGCATCTACCTGACACTGCTCACACAGCCCGAGAATGGCCTCTCCCTGACACTGCTCACACAGCCCGAGAATGGCCTCTCCCTGACCCTGTCCAGACACAGCCCGAGAATAGCCTCACCCTGACCCTGTCCAAACACAGCCCGAGAATGGACTCTCCCTGACACTGCTCACACAGCCCGAGAATGGCCTCTCCCTGACCCTGTCCAGACACAGCCCGAGAATAGCCTCACCCTGACCCTGCTCACACAGCCCGAGAATGGCCTCTCCCTGACCCTGTCCACAAACAGACCGAGAATGGCCTCTCCCTGACCCTATCCACACAGCCCGAGAATGGCCTCTCCCTGACCCTGCTCACACAGCCCGAAAATGGCCTCTCCCTGACCCTGTCCACACACAGCCCGAGAATGGCGTCTCCCTGACCCAGTCCACACACAGCCCGAGAATGGCCTCACCCTGACCCTGTCCACACACAGCCCGAGAATGGCCTCTCCCTGACCCTGGCCACACAGCCCGAGAATGGCCTCTCCCTGAACCTGCTCACACAGCCCGAAAATGGCCTCTCCCTGACCCTGTCCACACAGCCCGAGAATGGCCTCTCCCTGACCCTGTCCACTCACAGCCGAGAATGGCCTCTCCCTGACCCTGTCCACACACAGCCCGAGAATGGCCTCTCCATGACCCTGTCCACACACAGCCCGAGCATGGCCTCTCCCTGACCCTGCTCACACACAGCCCTGGAATGGCCTCTCCCTGATCCTGTCCACAGACAGCCCGAGAATGGCCTCTCCCTGAACCTGCTCCCACACAGCCCGAGAATGGACTCTCCCTGACCCTGTCCACACACTGCCCGAGAATGGCCTCTCCCAGACCCTACTCACACAGCCCGAGATTTCCCTCTCCCTGACCTTGTCCGCACAGCCAGAGAATGGGCTCTACCTGACACTGCTCACACAGCCCGAGAATGGCCTCTCCCTGACACTGCTCACACAGCCCGAGAATGACCTCTCCCTGACCCTGTCCAGACACAGCCCGAGAATAGCCTGACCCTGACCCTGTCCAAACACAGCCTGAGAATGGCCTCTGCCTGACCCTGCTCACACAGCCCGAGAATGGCCTCTCCCTGACCCTGTCCACAAACAGCCGGAGAATGGCGTCTCCCTGACCCTGTCCACACACAGCCCGAGAATGGTCTCTCCCTGACCCTGTCCACACAAAGCCCGAGAATGGCCTCTCCCTGACCCTGTCCACAGACAGCCCGAGAATGGCCTCTCCCTGATCCTGCTCACACACAGCCCGAGAATGGCCTCTCCCTGACCCTGTCCACACACAGCCCGAGAATGGCGTCTTCCTAACCCTGTCCACACACAGCCCGAGAATGGCCTCTCCCTGACCCTGTCCACACACAGCCCTAGAATGGCCTCTCCCTGACCCTGTCCACACAGCCCGAGAATGGCCTCTCCCTGATCCTGCTCACACACAGCCCGAGAATGGCCTCTCCCTGACCCTGTCCACACTCAGCCCGAGAATGGCGTCTTCCTGACCCTGTCCACACGCAGCCCGAGAATGGCCTCTCCCTGACCCTGTCCACACAGCCCGAGAATGGCCTCCCCTGACACTGTCCACACAGCCCGAAAATGGCCTCTCCCTGACCCTGTCCACACAGCCCGAGAATGGCCTCTCCCTGACCCTGTCCACACACAGCCCGAGAATGGTCTCTCCGTGACCCTGTCCACAAACAGCCCGAGAATGGCCTCTCCCTGATCCTGCTCACACACAGCCCGAGAATGGCCTCTCCCTGACTCTGCTCACAAAGCCCGAGAAGGGCCACTCCCTGACCCTGCTCACACAGCCCGAGTATGGCCTCTCCCTGACCCTGCTCACACAGACCGAGAATGTCCTCTCCCTTTCCCTGTCCACACACAGCCCGAGAATGGCCTCTCCCTGACCATGCCCACACAGACCGAGAATGGCCTCTGCCTGACCTTGTCCACACAGCCCGAGAATGGCCTCTCCCTGACCCTGTCCACACAAAGCCCGAGAATGGCCTCTCCCTGACCTTGTACACAGACAGCCCGAGAATGGCGTCTTCCTGACCCTGTCCACACACAGCCCGAGAATGGCCTCTCCCTGATCCTGCTCACACACAGCCCGAGAATGGCCTCTCCCTCACCCTGTCCACACACAGCCCGAGAATGGCGTCTTCCTGACCCTGTCCACACACAGCCCGAGAATGGCCTCTCCCTGACCCTGTCCACACACAGCCCGAGAATGGCCTCTCCCTGACCGTGTCCACACAGCCCGAGAATGGCCTCTCCCTGACCCTGTCCACACAGCCCGAAAATGGCTTCTCCCTGACCCTGTCCACACAGCCCGAGAATGGCCTCTCCCTGACCATGTCCACACACAGCCCGAGAATGGTCTCTCCCTGACCCTGTCCACACACAGCCCGAGAATGGCCTCTCCCTGACTCTGCTCACACAGCCCGAGAAGGGCCTCTCCCTGACCCTGCTCACACAGCACGAGTATGGCCTCTCCCTGACCCTGTCCACACAGAGCCCGAGAATGGCCTTTCCCAGACCCTGCTCACACAGACCGAGAATGTCCTCTCCCTTTCCCTGTCCACACACAGCCCGAGAATGGCCTCTCCCTGACCATGCTCAGACAGACCGAGAATGGCCTCTGCCTGACCTTGTCCACACAGCCCGAGAATGGCCTTTTCCTGACCCTGTCCACACAAAGCCCGAGAATGGCCTCTCCCTGACCCTGTCCACAGACAGCCCGAGAATGACCTCTCCCTGATCCTGCTCACACACAGCCCGAGAATGGCCTCTCCCTGACCCTGTCCACACACAGCCCGAGAATGGCGTCTTCCTGACCCTGTCCACACACAGACCGAGAATGTCCTCTCCCTTTCCCTGTCCACACACAGACCGAGAATGGCCTCTCCCTGACCCTGTCCACACAGCCCGAGAATAGCCTCTCCCTGACCCTGCTCACACAGCCCGAGAATGGCCTCTCCCTGACCCTGCTCACACAGCCCGAGAAGGGCCTCTCCCTGACCCTGCTCACACACAGCCCGAGAATGGCCTCTCCCTGATCCTGCTCACACACAGCCCGAGAATGGCCTCTCCCTGACCCTGTCCACACACAGCCTGAGAATGGCGTCTTCCTGACCCTGTCCACACACAGCCCGAGAATGGCCTCTTCCTGACCCTGTCCACACACAGCCCGAGAATGGCCTCTCCCTGACCCTGTCCACACAGCACGAGAATGGCCTCTCCCTGATCCTGCTCACACACAGCCCGAGAATGGCCTCTCCCTGACCCTGTCCACACACAGCCCGAGAATGGCGTCTTCCTGACCCTGTCCACACACAGCCCGAGAATGGCCTCTCCCTGACCCTGTCCACACACAGCCCGAGAATGGCCTCTCCCTGACCCTGTCCACACAACCCGAGAATGGCCTCTCCCTGACCCTGTCCACACAGCCCGAAAATGGCCTCTCCCTGACCCTGTCCACACTGCCCGAGAATGGCCTCTCCCTGACCCTGTCCACACACAGCCCGAGAATGGTCTCTCCCTGACCCTGTCCACACACAGCCCGAGAATGGCCTCTCCCTGATCCTGCTCACACACAGCCCGAGAATGGCCTCTCCCTGACTCTGCTCACACAGCCCGAGAAGTGCCTCTCCCTGACCCTGCTCACACAGCCCGAGTATGGCCTCTCCCTGACCCTGTCCACACAGAGCCCGAGAATGGCCTCTCCCTACCCTGCTCACACAGACCGAGAATGTCCTCTCCCTTTCCCTGTCCACACACAGCCCGAGAATGGCCTCTCCCTGACCATGCTCACACAGACCGAGAATGGCCTCTCCCTGACCCTGTCCACACAGCCCGAGAATAGCCTCTCCCTGACCCTGCTCACACAGCCCGAGAATGGCCTCTCCCTGACCCTGCTCAAACAGCCCGAGAATCGCCTCTCCCTTCCCCTATCCACACACAGCCCGAGAATGGCCTCTCCCTGACCCTGTCCACACACAGCCCGAGAATGTCCTCTCCCTGACTCTGCTCACACAGCCCGAGAATGGCCTCTCCCTGACCCTGCTCACACAGCCCGAGTATGGCCTCTCCCTGACCCTGTCCACACACAGCCCGAGAATGGCCTCTCCCTGACCCTGCTCAAACAGACCGAGAATGTCCTCTCCCTGACCCTGTCTACACAGCCCGAGAATGGCCTCTCCCTTACCCTGTCCACACAGCCCGAGAATGACCTCTCCCTGACCCTGCTCACACACAACCCGAGAATGACCTCTCCCTGACCCTGCTCACACACAACCCGAAAATGGCCTCTCCCTGACGCTGCTCACAGACAACCCGAAAATGGCCTCTGCCTGACCCTGCTCACACAGCCCGAGAATGGCCTCTCCCTGACCCTGTCTACACAGCCCGAGAATGGCCTCTCCCTTACCCTGTCCACACAGCCCGAGAATGACCTCTCCCTGACCCTGCTCACACACATCCGGAGAGTGCCCTCTCCCTGACCCTGCTCACACAGCCCGATAATGGCCTTTCCCTTACCCTGTCCACACACAGCCCGAGAATGGCCTCTCCCTTACCCTGTCCACACACAGCTCGAGAATCGCCTCTCCCTGACCCTGTCCACACACAGCCCTAATATGTCCTCTCCCTGACCCGGTCCACACACAGCCCGAGAAAGGCCTCTCCCTTAGCCTGTCCACACAGCCCGAGAATGGCCTCTCCCTGTCCCTGTCCACACAGCCCGAGAATGGCCTCTCCCTGACCCTGTCCACACAACCCGAGAATGGCCTCTCCCTGACCCTGTCCACACAGCCCGAAAATGGCCTCTCCCTGACCCTGTCCACACAGCCCGAGAATGGCCTCTCCCTGGCCCTGTCCACACACAGCCGAGAATGGTCTCTCCCTGACCCTGTCCACACACAGCCCGAGAATGGCCTCTCCCTGATCCTGCTCACACACAGCCCGAGAATGGCCTCTCCCTGACTCTGCTCACACAGCCCGAGAAGTGCCTCTCCCTGACCCTGCTCACACAGCCCGAGTATGGCCTCTCCCTGACCCTGTCCACACAGAGCCCGAGAATGGCCTCTCCCTGACCCTGTCCACACAGCCCGAGAAGAGCCTCTCTCTGACCCTGCTCACACAGCCCGAGAATGGCCTCTCCCTGACCCTGCTCACACAGCCCGAGAATCGCCTCTCCCTTCCCCTGTCCACACACAGCCCGAGAATGGCCTCTCCCTGACCCTGTCCAGACACAGCCCGAGAATGTCCTCTCCCTGACTCTGCTCACACAGCCCGAGAATGGCCTCTCCCTGACCCTGCTCACACAGCCCGAGTATGGCCTCTCCCTGACCCTTTCCACACAGAGCCCGAGAATGGCCTCTCCCTGACCCTGCTCACACAGACCGAGAATGTCCTCTCCCTGACCCTGTCCACACACAGCCCGAGAATGGCCTCTCCCTGACCCTGCTCACACAGACCGAGAATGTCCTCTCCCTGACGCTGCTCACACACAACCCGAGAATGGCCTCTGCCTGACCTTGTGCACACAGCCCGAGAATAGCCTCTCCCTGACCCTGTCCACACAGCCCGAGAGTAGCCTCTCCCTGACTCTGCTCACACAGCCCGAGAATGGCCTCTCCCTGACCCTGCTCCCACAGCCCGAGATTCGCCTCTCCCTTACCCTGTCCCACACAGCCCCGAGAATGACCTCTCCCTGACCCTGCTCACACACCTCCGGAGAGTGCCCTCTCCCTGACCCTGCTCACACAGCCCGATAATGGCCTTTCCCTTACCCTGTCCACACACAGCCCTAATATGTCCTCTCCCTGACCCTGTCCACACACAGCCCGAGAAAGGCCTCTCCCTTAGCCTGTAAACACAGCCCGAAAATGGCCTCTCCCTGACCCTGTCCACACAGCCCGAGAATGGCCTCTCCCTGACCCTGTCCACACACAGCCCTAATATGTCCTCTCCCTGACCCTGTCCACACACAGCCCGAGAAAGGCCTCTCCCTTAGCCTGTCCACACAGCCCGAGAATGGCCTCTCCCTGTCCCTGTCCACACAGCCCGAGAATGGCCTCTCCCTGACCCTGTCCACACAACCCGAGAATGGCCTCTCCCTGACCCTGTCCACACAGCCCGAAAATGGCCTCTCCCTGACCCTGTCCACACAGCCCGAGAATGGCCTCTCCCTGACCCTGTCCACACACAGCCCGAGAATGGTCTCTCCCTGACCCTGTCCACACACAGCCCGAGAATGGCCTCTCCCTGATCCTGCTCACACACAGCCCGAGAATGGCCTCTCCCTGACTCTGCTCACACAGCCCGAGAAGTGCCTCTCCCTGACCCTGCTCACACAGCCCGAGTATGGCCTCTCCCTGACCCTGTCCACACAGAGCCCGAGAATGGCCTCTCCCTGACCCTGCTCACACAGACCGAGAATGTCCTCTCCCTTTCCCTGTCCACACACAGCCCGAGAATGGCCTCTCCCTGACCCTGTCCACACAGCCCGAGAATAGCCTCTCCCTGACCCTGCTCACACAGGCCGAGAATGGCCTCTCCTTGACCCTGTCCACACACAGCCCTAATATGTCCTCTCCCTGACCCTGTCCACACACAGCCCGAGAAAGGCCTCTCCCTTAGCCTGTCCACACAGCCCGAGAATGGCCTCTCCCTGTCCCTGTCCACACAGCCCGACAATGGCCTCTCCTTGACCCTGCTCACACAGCCCGAGAATGGCCTCTCCCTGACCCTGTCCACACACAGCCCGAGAATGGCCTCTCCCTGACGCTGCTCACACACAGCCCCAGAATGGCCTCTCCCTTACCCTGCTAACACATAGCGCGAGAATGGCCTCTCCATGACCCTGTCCACGCAGCCCAAGTATGGCCTCTCCCTGACCCTATCCACACACAGCCCGAGAATGGCCTCTCCCTGACCCTGCTCACACAGCCCGAGAATGGCCTCTCACTGACCCTGCTCGCACAGCCCGAGAATGGCCTCTCCCTGACCCTGTCCACACACAGCCAGAGAATGGCCTCTCCCTTACCCTGTCCGCACACAGCCCGAGAATGGCCTCTCCCTGACCCTGCTCACACTGCCCGAGAATGGCCTCTCCCTGAACCTGTCCACAAACGGCCCGAGAACGGCCTCTCGCATACCCTGTCCACTCACAGCCGAAAATGGCCTCTCCCTGACCCTGTCCACACACAGCCCGAGAATGGCCTCTCCATGACCCTGCTCACACACAGCCCGAGAATGGCCTCTCCCTGAACCTGCTCACACAGCCCGAGATTTGCCTCTCCCAGACCCTACTCACACAGCCCGAGATTTGCCTCTCCCTGACATTGTCCGCACAGCCCGAGAATGGCCTCTACCTGACACTACTCAAACAGCCCGAGAATGGCCTCTCCCTGACACTGCTCACACAGCCCGAGAATGGCCTCTCCCTGACCCTGTCCACACACAGCCCGAGAATGGCGTCTCCCTGACCCTGTCCACACACAGCCCAAGAATGGCCTCTCCCTGACCCTGTCCACACAGAGCCCGAGAATGGCCTGTCCCTGACCCTGCTCACACAGACCGAGAATGTCCTCTCCCTGACCCTTTCCACACACAGCCCGAGAATGGCCTCTCCCTGACCCTGCTCACACAGACCAAGAATGTCCTCTCCCTGACGCTGCTCACACACAACACGAAAATGGCCTCTGCCTGACCCTGTCCACACAGCCCGAGAATGTCCTCTCCCTGACCCTGCTCACACAGCCCGATAATGGCCTTTCCCTTACCCTGTCCACACACAGCCCGAGAATGGCCTCTCCCTTACCCTGTCCACACACAGCCCTAATATGTCCTCTCCCTGACCCTGTCCACACACAGCCCGAGAAAGGCCTCTCCCTTAGCCTGTCCATACAGACCGAGAATGTCCTCTCCCTGACCCTGTCTACACAGCCCGAGAATGGCCTCTCCCTTACCCTGTCCACACAGCCCGAGAATGACCTCTCCCTGACCCTGCTCACACACAACCCGAGAATGACCTCTCCCTGACCCTGCTCACACACACAACCCGAAAATGGCCTCTCCCTGACGCTGCTCACACACAACCCGAAAATGGCCTCTGCCTGACCCTGCTCACACAGCCCGAGAATGGCCTCTCCCTGACCCTGTCGACACAACCCGAGAATGGCCTCTCCCTTACCCTGTCCACACAGCCCGAGAATGACCTCTCCCTGACCATGCTCACACACATCCGGAGAGTGCCCTCTCCCTGACCCTGCTCACACAGCCCGATAATGGCCTTTCCCTTACCCTGTCCACACACAGCCCGAGAATGGCCTCTCCCTTACCCTGTCCACACACAGCTCGAGAATCGCCTCTCCCTGACCCTGTCCACACACAGCCCTAATATGTCCTCTCCCTGACCCTGTCCACACACAGCCCGAGAAAGGCCTCTCCCTTAGCCTGTCCACACAGCCCGAGAATGGCCTCTCCCTGTCCCTGTCCACACAGCCCGAGAATGGCCTCTCCCTGACCCTGTCCACACAACCCGAGAATGGCCTCTCCCTGACCCTGTCCACACAGCCCGAAAATGGCCTCTCCCTGACCCTGTCCACACAGCCCGAGAATGGCCTCTCCCTGACCCTGTCCACACACAGCCCGAGAATGGTCTCTCCCTGACCCTGTCCACACACAGCCCGAGAATGGCCTCTCCCTGATCCTGCTCACACACAGCCCGAGAATGGCCTCTCCCTGACTCTGCTCACACAGCCCGAGAAGTGCCTCTCCCTGACCCTGCTCACACAGCCCGAGTATGGCCTCTCCCTGACCCTGTCCACACAGAGCCCGAGAATGGCCTCTCCCTGACCCTGCTCACACAGACCGAGAATGTCCTCTCCCTTTCCCTGTCCACACACAGCCCGAGAATGGCCTCTCCCTGACCCTGTCCACACAGCCCGAGAATAGCCTCTCCCTGACCCTGCTCACACAGGCCGAGAATGGCCTCTCCCTGACCCTGCTCACACAGCCCGAGGATCGCCTCTCCCTTACCCTGTCCACACACAGCTCGAGAATCGCCTCTCCCTGACCCTGTCCACACACAGCCCTAATATGTCCTCTCCCTGACCCTGTCCACACACAGCCCGAGAAAGGCCTCTCCCTTAGCCTGTCCACACAGCCCGAGAATGGCCTCTCCCTGTCCCTGTCCACACAGCCCGACAATGGCCTCTCCTTGACCCTGCTCACACAGCCCGAGAATGGCCTCTCCCTGACCCTGTCCACACACAGCCCGAGAATGGCCTCTCCCTGACGCTGCTCACACACAGCCCCAGAATGGCCTCTCCCTTACCCTGCTAACACATAGCGCGAGAATGGCCTCTCCATGACCCTGTCCACGCAGCCCAAGTATGGCCTCTCCCTGACCCTATCCACACACAGCCCGAGAATGGCCTCTCCCTGACCCTGCTCACACAGCCCGAGAATGGCCTCTCACTGACCCTGCTCGCACAGCCCGAGAATGGCCTCTCCCTGACCCTGTCCACACACAGCCAGAGAATGGCCTCTCCCTTACCCTGTCCGCACACAGCCCGAGAATGGCCTCTCCCTGACCCTGCTCACACTGCCCGAGAATGGCCTCTCCCTGAACCTGTCCACAAACGGCCCGAGAACGGCCTCTCGCATACCCTGTCCACTCACAGCCGAAAATGGCCTCTCCCTGACCCTGTCCACACACAGCCCGAGAATGGCCTCTCCATGACCCTGCTCACACACAGCCCGAGAATGGCCTCTCCCTGAACCTGCTCACACAGCCCGAGATTTGCCTCTCCCAGACCCTACTCACACAGCCCGAGATTTGCCTCTCCCTGACATTGTCCGCACAGCCCGAGAATGGCCTCTACCTGACACTACTCAAACAGCCCGAGAATGGCCTCTCCCTGACACTGCTCACACAGCCCGAGAATGGCCTCTCCCTGACCCTGTCCACACACAGCCCGAGAATGGCGTCTCCCTGACCCTGTCCACACACAGCCCAAGAATGGCCTCTCCCTGACCCTGTCCACACAGAGCCCGAGAATGGCCTGTCCCTGACCCTGCTCACACAGACCGAGAATGTCCTCTCCCTGACCCTTTCCACACACAGCCCGAGAATGGCCTCTCCCTGACCCTGCTCACACAGACCAAGAATGTCCTCTCCCTGACGCTGCTCACACACAACCCGAAAATGGCCTCTGCCTGACCCTGTCCACACAGCCCGAGAATGTCCTCTCCCTGACCCTGCTCACACAGCCCGATAATGGCCTTTCCCTTACCCTGTCCACACACAGCCCGAGAATGGCCTCTCCCTTACCCTGTCCACACACAGCCCTAATATGTCCTCTCCCTGACCCTGTCCACACACAGCCCGAGAAAGGCCTCTCCCTTAGCCTGTCCATACAGCCCGAGAATGGCCTCTCCCTGTCCCTGTCCACACAGCCCGAGAATGGCCTCTCCCTGAACCTGCTCACACAGCCCGAAAATGGCCTCTCTCTGAACCTGTCAACACACAGCAGAGAATGGCCTCTCCCTGACCCTGTCCACACACAGCCCGAGAATGGCCTCTCCATGACCCTGTCCACACACAGCCCGAGCATGGCCTCTCCCTGACCCTGCTCACACACAGCCCTGGAATGGCCTCTCCCTGACCCTGCTCACACAGCCCGAGAATGGTCTCTCCCTGAACCTGCTCACACACAGCCGGAGAATGGACTCTCCCTGACCCTGTCCACACACAGCCCGAGAATGGCCTCTCCCAGACCCTACTCACACAGCCCGAGATTTGCCTCTCCCTGACCATGTCCGCACAGCCAGAGAATGGCCTCTACCTGACACTGCTCACACAGCCCGAGAATGGCCTCTCCCTGACACTGCTCACACAGCCCGAGAATGGCCTCTCCCTGACCCTGTCCAGACACAGCCCGAGAATAGCCTCACCCTGACCCTGTCCAAACACAGCATGAGAATGGCCTCTCCCTGACCCTGCTCACACAGCCCGAGAATGGCCTCTCGCTGACCCTGTCCACAAACAGACCGAGAATGGCCTCTCCCTGACCGTATCCACACAGCCCGAGAATGGCCTCTCCCTGACCCTGCTCACACAGCCCGAGAATGGCCTCTCCCTGACCCTGTCCACACACAGCCCGAGAATGGCGTCTCCCTGACCCTGTCCACACACAGCCCGAGAATGGCCTCTCCCTGCCCCTGTCCACACACAGCCCGAGAATGGCCTCTCCCTGTCCCTGTCCACACAGCACGAGAATGGCCTCTCCCTGAACCTGCTCACACAGCCCGAAAATGGCCTCTCCCTGACCCTGTCCACACAGCCCGAGAATGGCCTCTCCCTGACCCTGTCCACACACAGCCCGAGAATGGCCTCTCCCTGACACTGTCCACAGACAGCCCGAGAATGGCCTCTCCCTGACCCTGTCCACACACAGCCGGAGATTGGCCTCTCCCTGACATTGTCCACACTGCCCGAGAATGGCCTCTCCCTGACCCTGTCCACACAGCCCGAGAATAGCCTCTCCCTGACCCTGCTCACACAGGCCGAGAACGGCCTCTCCCTGACCCTGCTCGCACAGCCCGAGAATCGCCTCTCCCTTCCCCTGTCCACACACAGCCCGAGAATGGCCTCTCCCTGACCCTGTCCACGCACAGCCTGAGAATGGCCTCTCCCTGACTCTGCTCACACAGCCCGAGAATGGCCTCTCCCTGACCCTGCTCACACAGCCCGAGTATGGCCTCTCCCTGACCCTGTCCACACAGAGCCCGAGAATGGCCTCTCCCTGACCCTGCTCACACAGACCGAGAATGTCCTCACCCATGCCCTGTCCACACACAGCCCGAGAATGGCCTCTCCCTGACCCTGCTCACACAGACCGAGAATGTCCTCTCCCTGACGCTGCTCACACACAACCCGAGAATGGCCTCTGCCTGACCTTGTGCACACAGCCCGAGAATGGCCTCTCCCTGACCCTGTCCACACAGCCCGAGAGTAGCCTCTCCCTGACTCTGCTCACACAGCCCGAGAATGGCCTCTCCCTGACCCTGCTCCCACAGCCCGAGATTCGCCTCTCCCTTACCCTGTCCACACAGCCCGAGAATGACCTCTCCCTGACCCTGCTCACACACATCCGGAGAGTGCCCTCTCCCTGACCCTGCTCACACAGCCCGATAATGGCCTTTCCCTTACCCTGTCCACACACAGCCCTAATATGTCCTCTCCCTGACCCTGTCCACACACAGCCCGAGAAAGGCCTCTCCCTTAGCCTGTAAACACAGCCCGAAAATGGCCTCTCCCTGACCCTGTCCACACAGCCCGAGAATGGCCTCTCCCTGACCCTGTCCACACACAGCCCGAGAATGGTCTCTCCCTGACCCTGTCCACACACAGCCCGAGAATGGCCTCTCTCTGACCCTGCTCACACAGACCGAGAATGCCCTCTCCCTTACCCTGTCCACACAGCCCGAGAATGGCCTCCCCATCACCCTGTCGACACACAGCCCGAGAATGGCCTCTCCCTGACCCTGTCCACGCACAGCCCGAGAATGGCCTCTCCCTGACCCTGTCCACACAACCCGAGAATGGCCTCTCCCTGACCCTGTCCACACACAGCCCGAGAATGGTCTCTCCCTGACCCTGTCCACACACAGCCCGAGAATGGCCTCTCCCTGATCCTGCTCACACACAGCCCGAGAATGGCCTCTCCCTGACTCTGCTCACACAGCCCGAGAAGGGCCTCTCCCTGACCCTGCTCACACAGCCCGAGTATGGCCTCTCCCTGACCCTGTCCACACAGAGCCCGAGAATGGCCTCTCCCTGACCCTGCTCACACAGACCGAGAATGTCCTCTCCCTTTCCCTGTCCACACACAGCCCGAGAATGGCCTCTCCCTGACCATGCTCACACAGACCGAGAATGGCCTCTCCCTGACCCTGTCCACACAGCCCGAGAATAGCCTCTCCCTGACCCTGCTCACACAGCCCGAGAATGGCCTCTCCCTGACCCTGCTCACACAGCCCGAGAATCGCCTCTCCCTTCCCCTGTCCACACACAGCCCGAGAATGGCCTCTCCCTGACCCTGTCCACACACAGCCCGAGAATGTCCTCTCCCTGACTCTGCTCACACAGCCCGAGAATGGCCTCTCCTTGACCCTGCTCACACAGCCCGAGTATGGCCTCTCCCTGACCCTGTCCACACAGAGCCCGAGAATGGCCTCTCCCTGACCCTGCTCACACAGACCGAGAATGTCCTCTCCCTGACCCTGTCCACACACAGCCCGAGAATGGCCTCGCCCTGACCCTGCTCACACAGACCGAGAATGTCCTCTCCCTGACCCTGTCTACACAGCCCGAGAATGGCCTCTCCCTTACCCTGTCCACACAGCTCGAGAATGACCTCTCCCTGACCCTGCTCACACACAACCCGAGAATGACCTCTCCCTGACCCTGCTCACACACAACCCGAAAATGGCCTCTCCCTGACCCTGCTCACACAGCCCGAGAATGGCCTCTCCCTGACCCTGTCTACACAGCCCGAGAATGGCCTCTCCCTTACCCTGTCCACACAGCCCGAGAATGACCTCTCCCTGACCCTGCTCACACACATCCGGAGAGTGCCCTCTCCCTGACCCTGCTCACACAGCCCGATAATGGCCTTTCCCTTACCCTGTCCACACACAGCTCGAGAATCGCCTCTCCCTGACCCTGTCCACACACAGCCCTAATATGTCCTCTCCCTGACCCTGTCCACACACAGCCCGAGAAAGGCCTCTCCCTCAGCCTGTCCACACAGCCCGAGAATGGCCTCTCCCTGTCCCTGTCCACACAGCCCGACAATGGCCTCTCCTTGACCCTGCTCACACAGCCCGAGAATGGCCTCTCCCTGACCCTGTCCACACACAGCCCGAGAATGGCCTCTCCCTGACGCTGCTCACACACAGCCCCAGAATGGCCTCTCCCTTACCCTACTAACACATAGCGCGAGAATGGCCTCTCCATGACCCTGTCCACGCAGCCCAAGTATGGCCTCTCCCTGACCCTATCCACACACAGCCCGAGAATGGCCTCTCCCTGACCCTGCTCACACAGCCCGAGAATGGCCTCTCACTGACACTGCTCACACAGCCCGAGAATGGCCTCTCACTGACCCTGCTCACACAGATCGAGAATGGCCTCCCCTGACCCTATCCACACACAGCCCGAGAATGGCCTCACCCTGACCCTGCTCACACAGCCCGAGAATGGCCTCTCACTGACCCTGCTCACACAGCCCGAGAATGGCCTCTCCCTGACCCTGTCCACACACATCCCGAGAATGGCCTCTCCCTGACCCTGTCCACGCACAGCCTGAGAATGGCCTCTCCCTGACTCTGCTCACACAGCCCGAGAATGGCCTCTCCCTGACCCTGCTCACACAGCCCGAGTATGGCCTCTCCCTGACCCTGTCCACACAGAGCCCGAGAATGGCCTCTCCCTGACCCTGC